>JASDQU010103197.1:312328-339371 GCA_032191745.1 Picea mariana | reverse complement strand
TTCTCTTAGCGTTGAATGACTTGGAATTGGAGGATCCAGTCAAGTCCTCTTTCAGCTTCTTGAAGCCCTGAACCAGGAGGATCCTGTTTTTGGAGTTTTTCCTCTGCAAACTGCTGCAAGCCTGATGCCCAGAGCTGTTTGTCCACTTCCTCCTAAGTCTTCCACCTGTTCATGTGTAAATCAACCCACTGGCTGAAGTTAGGATTCCATACCTCCATCGTCCTTATGAACCAGACTCAGTCCCTGAGTTAGAGTGATACCTCCTAGAGCCGTTATCTCCATTTGATCACCCTCCATAAACAAATCGTGACATAAAACTGATGGGCGTTGGGCTCTTCTCCTGCAAGCAATCCAGGAGTGACTTCTGACGCTAACGCGATGGAATAGTGAAACAAGAGCAATTTGGAGTTTAAATGAGGAACAAAAAAGAGTGCTAATTATGTTTCGTTACAGTAATATTTTATATCCTTTCTAGTCTGTGTGCTCCAAAGATCTTTATAGTGACTTCCCTAGAAAGTAAACAAAACTTTAAAAACTCAATCAAATCTTCAAAGAAAAATATATGCAATATGTACAATGCTAGAAAAACAACAATTTCATGGGGCTGAAGCTACTGGGTTACCTTCCCAACTAGCTAAAATCTAAACAGTAGGATCATTACTTACTTCTTGGAAAAAGGATTCTTTTGAAATCGGTTGATGGTAGATTTGTAGCCAATGTCCATTTACCAGAAAAGGAGAACCAGACCCATCGATGGTAACTAAAGTGATAGTGCCATTATCATGGACTTCCTTGATTTCATACGGTCCCAGTCACCGTGTTTGTAATTTCCCAGGAAAATCCTGAAATATAGAATCATAGAGAAGCACCCAATCACCTTTATGGAAGGATTTCTTCTTGATATTCTTGTCATGCCAGCTAGCTCTCTGCTACTAAATAACAATTGTGCATTGAAAGGAAAACAAGCATGCTTCATCTAACTCATTGATTTGTTGTAAGCATTGTGTGTGTGCTTCCATAAGATCCAGTCCAATTTCCTGGGCCATTTTTAGAGTCTTGATCTCAAATTTGATTGGAAAGATAGGCTCTTTGCCAAAGACTAGGTGATAAGGAGAGTAGCCAGTAGTGTTACGCCATTATTGTGATAGGCCCATAAGGAATTTGGAAGCTCGGCTACCCAATTTTGAAGGTTTGTTGAGACTGTTTTTGTCAAGATTGTCTCCAAGAATTTATTGGTGCTTTCCACTTTTTTGTTTTCCTGGGGGTGGTATGGGGAGGTAACCCTATGTTTAATGTGATTATTGCGCAGAGTGGCCAAGATTTTATGTGCTATACATTGTGACCCTTCGTCTGTGATTTCTTCCCTGGGTAATCCATAGCGTATAAATAGTTCAAAGAGAAATTTAATGACTGCTTCCTCAGTTGCGTTTGGCAAGGCTACTGCTTCTACCCACTTGGTCATATAGTCTGTTGCAACTAGTATATAAGATTTTTTATTTTATTTTGGGTTAAATGGACCAACAAAATCTAGTGCCCATCTCTCAAAAGGTACCACCACCACTTGTGGTTGTAGGGGAATTTCATCAGTTTGTCTTGGTCGGCCCATCCTCTAACAATTGTCACATGCCTGGACATACTTCTTTGCATCTTTGGATATTGAGGGACAATAATAACCCATCTGTAAAACCTTATGCCCAGTTTTGTGGTCTGCAAAATGTCTACCACATGGTTCATCGTGACACGCCTTCAAGACATCGTGAATTTCATCATCTCTAATACATCTTCGGATCTAAAGATCAGACCCTGTGTGGAAAAGATATCCACCAATCCAGGTGAACCATGCACTGCGCTGAACAATTAATTTCCTTTCTCTTGATGATAGGTGTGCTGGAAATTTCCCAACTGACAGATAATTCACCACATCAACGTACCAAGGCGTCTTAATAGTCACATCGAACAAGTGTTTGTCTGGAAATTGGTCTTCGACTGTCAAAGAGTTATCTGTTTTGGGTACACAAGACAAGAAATTTGCAACAAGATTATCTCTTCTCAGTCGATCCTTAATGGTGATATTGAATTCCTGTAACATCAACAACCACCGAGTAAATCAGTATACAGAACCATTGGATAACCTGTTATATAGTGTCTAAATTTATTAATAGCATGTATAACGACTAAAAAAAAAATTATGTTACTGTGTAATTTAATTCGGCAGGAGTAAGATTTTTGCTAATAAAATAAATAGCGTAAGGTTTCTTGTATTCTTCTTGTCCAAGGACAACACCTATAGTGATATCTAATGCATCTGAAGAGATGTGAAATGGTAATTTTCAGTTTGGTCCTCTCAACACCAGTGTTGTTGAAACTAACCTTTTAAGCTCTGCAAATGCAACATCACACTTATCAGACCATTGAAATTCCACATTACCAGTTAAAGCATGTAAAGGTGCATCTATTCTTGAAAAAAATTCTATGAATCTGCGATAATATCTTGCACAGCCAAGGAAACTATGTACCTCGGTCTGTGTACGAGGTGTAGACAATTTAAGGATTACCTCTATTTTTGTTGGGTCTACCTTGATTCCATCTACAGAAACATAGTGTCCTAGTACCACACCTTTGGTCATCATCATATGAAATTTCTCATGACTCAAACATAGCAAGGTAGCAATGCATCATTCCGATACCTTCTCTAGATTTCTTAAAGATTGATCAAAGTCAGTGCCATAAGGGTTAAAATCATCCATGTAAACTTCAAGTCCTTCATTAATTAAGTAAGAAAATATGCTTAAAACAACTCTCTGGAATGTAGTTGGAGCATTACATAATCCAAAGGGAAATACTCGATATGAAAAGGTACCCCAAGGACATGTAAATGTAGTTTTATCCTGGTCTTCCGGAGCAATATGAATCTGATTATAACTGCTAAATCCATCTAGGAAGGAGAAAAATTGCTTCCCTGCTAAAGTATCAAGGACCTGATCAATAAAAGGTAGGGAAAATGGTCTTTCTGTGTAGATTTATTGAGTTCTCTGTAGTCTACACAGATTCACCACTTACCATTCTTTTTAGGGACAATTACCAGTGGGGAGACCCACTAGTTGTCTGAAATAGGATATATGAAATCTACATCCAACAGTTTATGTAATTCTTCTTTGACAATATCTTTGAGATGAGGGTTTAATCTTCGTTGGGGCTGTCGGATGGGTCAAGTATATTTTTCGATATAGATATGATGTGTACATAGTTGGGAATCAATTCCCTTCATGTCAGGATACTCCCAAGCAAAATCCTGTTGGTATTTAGCAAGGATCTGGATTAAGTTTTGTTGTTGTTGGCCATTCAAATTGGCGTTAATATTCAGAAATATTTCTGGTGTGATTTCAACTGTAATGTTGTTATGGACAGCACTAGTGGGAATCTTTTGCTCCATCAATTCTTCCAAAGGATCTCCTTGTGCTTCATTATCTAAAACAAATTTTAGCATTTGACATGTTGGGTTGCCTACAACAGTTGGGATGTTAATGAAGTTGTTGAACACATCATCTTCTAGTTGTTTTTTTAGCCCAAGAGCTTCTTATAGTGTGAGAGGAGGGCGTATGTTTTCTTCTGGATATCTAGGTGGTTGCAACTGCTGATTTATGACAGGCAGACTTGGTTTAGTTGAAGGATACAAGATAATATTATTTATAGCACTTCCTCTAGCAATTGTCATGTTGCTTGTGCGACATCCTATGTATGCATTTGTTGTTGCTAGCCATGGTCGTCCCAATATTAATGGGTATCCATCTAGTCTACTTCTTGGGTTAATAACTATGAAATCAGCTGGGTATTCCCAAGAGTCGATCGAGACTGCTATATCTTGTAATGTGCCTACTCGTTTAACCATTGATCTATCAGCCAATTCTAACATAGTTGAACTAGGTTCGAAGGAGGTAATACCCAGGACATTACAGGGCTCGGTGGTCATAATTTTTAAGGTTGTCCCCAAATCCACCAGTGTATTAGGAAAAAACAACCCTGTATCTAAACCGTTACCATGGTATTCCCTGGGTATGTGTATTTGATTGGCTCTTGCTTTCCTAGAATAAGATCAAACATAGTTCCTACCATGTGAATAGTTTGGATATATGACTGATTTTGCTATCATTAGCCTTTCGAGAAATGGGGGAGGATCAATTATGTCTTTATCAGGATTTTTTTGCTCGACTGTATTTTTCCCCTATTATGTTTCTTCTGTTATGACCACAGTCGATGGTTTTATTGTTGGTTGTCTATCATTTTCATTCTCTTGTTCTTGATGAATGCCACTTTCCTTAGGATAAATTACACACCTTGATCTCAACCAAAGTTCGTTGCACCCTACAGAGTTTGTTTCACCCTCCAAATTCTCAACAATTTGCACGAGCTAGACTAGTCTGTTATTAGGATTCGGGTTGGGTTGAGTTAGTAATTGAGAGCGCATTTGAGGTTGGGGATTTTGTGGCAACTAAAGTGGAGACTGTAAGGTGGGTTGAGCTTGAGGAACCATTCCCATAGGTTGATTGGTCAATCCCATGGGGCGCTGCCAGTTTTGAGTCCAATTGGGGTATTGGGCAGATGTGTCAGTCCACTGTGAAGGATAGGGACTATTGTTTGAATTATGCCAAAACGGGGTAGAGTATTGCAAGTTAGGTGAAGTAGGATTAGCAACTGGTTGATTTGGCTAGGGTGTAGTAGGATATTGTTGGGACTACCAGGTGGGGTTAGCAAATGGTTGGCCCTTCCATGTATTTCCAGGATTATGATGTTGATTATATTGTCTAGAAAAGAAAGAAGAAGTATCTTGTAGTGTACCCAGGAGATGATCATACCACTGGCAACGCTGAGCCATCAAATATATCGGTTATGTTTCCTCTTCTGCTTCTTTAAAGACAACTTTTAGTCTTGGGAGTGATGGGCATTGCTCTGTCGCATGGTCTTTGGCATAGATAGCGCAGGTTCGAGCCATGTCCAAGGGACATGCCCTTGAACCATGTTCCCTTCTGCACCATGGACAAAATATAGCCAACAACTATTTTTCTTCCGCTTGTTTCTGTTTAACCTGTAGAACATCCAATTCTGTAGTCAGATTACCCAAAATGTCAATTTTAAATTTTCCTAAAAGATTACCAATTTATGCTCAGGTGACACTCCCGCTAGTAATGTTGCTACTTCTAGTGATGGGGGCTCGTATCCCCAATCTGGTTCGTGTACTACGGTGTAAACACCTAATACACAATTGGAAAATTTCATCATACGTTTCTTGATAAATATCTTCTTTTCCCATCAAATTTAACGTCTCTACCCATTCAACCTTCATACCTTTTATTAGAGTGGCTTTAAGTACCTCACCTGGTAGTGTATCGTAAGGTGATATCTGCAGGTTATATTGAAACCTTTCAACATATTCTTCTAGTGTTTCATTTTCCTTTGCAATCATTTTAAAGATCTCATTGTTTAAATCCTCTATTCTATAGTAGTCTTGATATTTCGTAAGGAAGGTGTGTTTCATTTCATCCCATAAATTTATAGTTCCTCCCCCTAGTCCCATAAACCATCATAAATCTCCTCCTTTCAAAGTGGAAGGAAATATCTTTAGTTTTTGGGGTTCGGAGGTATAGCCATAGCCTCTACACAGAACATCAAACTCGAATAAGAATGTGTCAAGGTCCTCTGAGATCAATCCATTGAAGGTTGGAATATTCTATAGTGGAATGGCTTTCATTGGGGCATTAGCAACCAGATAAACTATAGGATACTCTAAAGTGGAATTTTTTGGTCGCGACTAATTTTGTTGTTCTATTTGATCAAAAATGTGTCAATAACCTTCAAGGATTTCTTGGTCTAGGTGTTCTATTCAGGGTGGTTGATTACTTGGTCCCTTAGGAGATTTGATCGCGCTACCTATGTCTAAGATTTCAGGTATTCCTTCTCCTGCCAGAATCATAGGAGATCTAGGTTTAGGTGGTTGTGGGTTTGCCTCAGTAATTCCACTGGTTTCCCCTTCTCCTTCTCTCAATATACAAGAATTTCCCTCACCTAAAGGACTGAAAAGTGGAGTATGTGTATTTTGGAAGCTCTGTTCAGTTCCACTATGAACCTCAGCATGAGCTGAAGTTGGTGAGTTTGCTGCTTAAGGGACTCGGGTAGAACCTTTTCAAGGTCCAACCGAGGCTTGAGATTCAACTTTTCGGATAATTTCGTCTATAAAAGTGCTCCTTCCAGGGGGCAGTGGGCCCTGGGCTTTTGTAGTTTTTCGTAAGGATTTTTGTTTTTCAGGTTTTTTCTTCTTAGTCATACACACCAACACAAATTATATGCACCTATGTGATGCAGGAGCATCGCTACTACCAAAGCAAGCATGGAGCCAACGCATGTGTTTTTGAACACATGACATACAAGCTTGATAACTTTTTGAATTTGCATTAAAAATGAAGCACCATATCCTTCGATGAAACATTTATGAAGGAGCACCTGTTGTATCATATCAGACCTCGAGCTTTACGCTCTTGTCTGAAATAGATAGGAGGGCATTTAATAGATTTAATGTAGGTAGATAGATGTTTAAGTCTAGATTAGACAGTTTTAGAGTTCGAGAGGGAAATGAGATATAGACACCCTCCTTTGTATCATTGTATTATTCAGATTCAAGCAGGAGCAAAAGGAGAAGAGAAAGCAGAGAACTTGTGGAGAACACCCATGTACAGATTGAATTAATAGAAGAGAGTCTTTGATTCAAATTCATGACTGGTGTTGTGTCTCTGTGTATGTTTCTTATGTGCTCATGAATGTTTGTTTCCTTTGTATGCATTTGCTTTGAATATGCTCTGCATGTGATTTCAAGGTTCTTAATTGAAGCCTGAGAGAGAGGAGAATAAGTTTCAATTGTTTCTCTGTCTGAACCAGGAGATTCCTGCATAGAGTGCAGTCGAATTTATCTGCATAGAGTGCGTTGATGAGGCTAGACAGTTAAACTCTTATTCTCATTCGCCCAGAAGTTGTTTTGGGTTGGTAGAGCTACGCAGGAGAAGTGCAAGTTGAATTTGAAGTCTCAGTAGCTAGTCTGAGCACAGGAAGACAGGGATTATTGTGGCTGCAAGTGCACAGGATCTGAGGGACTCAACACTTTGGGAGTTATTGAGGATCGAGCATGAGAAGTGTGCGAAAGGTCTCTGAAGGGAGTCAGAATTGACAAGCTCAGGAGGGACAGTTCCTTCGTGATTCCTGGGAGAAGGAACCAGGAGGAGGTTCGAACCAGGAAAAGCTGTGAAGTGGAAGAAATCCTCAAGGAGGAGAATCAACGGCCAGGGTTCGCAGGATAGATTCGTGAAATCCTGCTGACCGTCAGATCTGGGAGAAGTTGCATGGGAGTTAGTCCTTAGGCACAGGAAAGAGAACCGAGGGCCATCGGGATTCGGTCTTCGAAGTTTGTGGAGGTAAGAGGTTTATACTCGTTGAAATCGCGATTAGCGATTTCTCGATTTAACGGGAGTCGTTGATCGTCGCCGGGACACGTGGCATGGGATCCCGGAGAGTCGGGGTTCGACATTTCGAAGTTCTCGGTGTTGAAAGAACCATGGAGAAACAGCGAAACTCCGAGCTGCGAAGGGTCCCACTGCTATAGTTGTTTGGGTTGACAAGTGTCGCGCCTATCGGGGTTCGAGACTTGAAAGGTCCTGTGGATCGTGGCAATAAAAATTGTGAATTCCTAAATCACGAATTCCCGATTTACCGGAAGGCGTGGGGTCCAGGCGACAGTACAGTGGACAGGTGGCATCGGGGGATCGGGAATCGGCAGTACAAGAGGTAAGTCACTTACGACATCGTAAGTTTCGATTTCCTGACGTACAAAGTCCCGATAGAACAGGGACAGCCTTGGTCAATATTCATCGGATTTCAGGGTTTTGGGAGGCCCTAATCGATGGGTTCAAGACTCGCGATACCACGAGGTATGATTTTCCGATAGACCCAAGGGAGATCGTAAGGCGAGCATCCTGTGGGTGCAGAACAGTCCCGATACAGGATTGAAGAGTGATACAGCTCTTTGGGCCAGTGAATAAGAAGGTCTTGGTGAGAACGGTTGGACCGCGAGGGTCAAGGTTGTGTCAGAGTGGTATCAAAGAGGGAAGTCTTTGCTTTCTGTAGCAGATGAGAGAGGGAGAATAATTCAATATGCCTCCGAGAAGAGAAAGGCAATCACCTGATCGAGAGGACAGGGATGCACGAAGAAGAGGAAGGCCGACAGGAAATCCAGAAATGGAGCGCCAAATGAGAGATCTCCAAGCAAGACTCAAGGAGATGGAGACAGCGCAGAGATGCGGAGTTGGCGCAGGGGACCTTAGCGATTCCGAAGTAGAAGAGGAAGCTGGACATGCAGAAGAAGTCGCAGCAGAGGATGCGTCAACCGAATGGTTGATCAAGGCCATCGCCCGGATGAGTTCCAAGACCAAAATGGACATTCCAGCTTATGAAGGAAGCCTGGATGCAGAAGAGTTGCTGGACTGGATCAGAGCTCTTGATACCTACTTCGATTACGAAGATATCAAAGAGGATAAGAAGGTTAGGCATGTTGTCACGAAGTTGAAGGGCATGCAGCATTGTGGTGGGACGAGCTACAGGTGGATAGACGTTCCAAAGGAAAACAGAAGATTAAAAGCTGGGATCGGATGATCGCCAAGATGAAAGCGAAATTCATCCCGAGGGACTATCAGATCACACTGTTCAGGCGAATGCAGAACCTGAGACAGAAGTTGATGACGGTGAAGGAGTACACCGAAGATTTTTACAGACTCAATATCAGAGCATGTCATCAGGAGAGCTATGATGAGAAGGTGACGAGATACCTGAATGGTTTAAGGTATGACATTCAGGATGAGCTAAGCATGGCAACTATCAGAACAGTTGAGGATGCTTACCAGATGGCTCTGAAAGCCGAAGAGAAGCTGAGCCATAGGAAAGGACAGTGAGGGCGAGGTAGAAATCAACCCAGAGGCAAGGCAGTTGCCCAAGAGAAATTTCAGAAGCCCAAGGAGGAATGGAAGAGACCTTAGGGTAAGATGGAGAGAGGCGGAACCTCACAGAGGCAGCAATATGCTGAGCCGAGGAGACAGCATACAGAGCAGGGTAGCGGATATGCTGACGCGAACACTTTCCCTCGTGCCAGAGGTAGGGGAAGAGGCAGAGGAGGAATCATCACATGTTTCACATGTGGAAAAGATGGACACAAAGTCGTTGATTATCCAGACAAGAAACCGGACAGAGGAGAAGCTCACATCACTGAAGCACAGAGGCGTGATGTTGAGAGTGAAGACACCAGGAGTGGGAAGTCACTGACAGTGCATAAAATTCTTTTGACACCCGAGAAAGAGGTGGAGGACACAGCTCAGAGAACCAGACTGTTCAGGACCACATGCAAGACCAAGGGTTGGAAATGCAAGGTCATTGTGGACAGCGGAAGCACTGACAATCTCGTTTCAACCGAGATGGTGGAAAAGTTGGAGCTGGAGACAACAGATCACCCGAGTCCATACAAAGTATCATGGCTACAAAAAGGACACCAGGTAAGTGTTACGAAACAATGTTTAGTTGATTTCAAAATGGGTGAATATAAGGATAAGGTCCTATGTGATGTTATTCCCATGGATGTATGTCATGTATTACTGGGTAGACCATGGTAGTATGACAGAAATGTTGTTCATGACGGGAGGATGAACACATATACCTTAGAAAAGGATGGGATGACACATAGATTGCTTCCGATAAAGGATAAAGAAGTGAAACTGGAAGTGAGCAATACAATACTTCTCATGAGTGGGAAGGAGCTTCTCACAGAGATGGAGAGAAAAGAAGATCCACAATTCTTTGTGGTCAGGAAACCGAAAATTGTCCTGACTAGCACAAGAGTGGACGACTTGCCAGATGAGATTGAGGAACTGCTGGGAGAGTTCGCTGACATCATCGTGGATGAACTACCTCGTTCGTTGCCACCGATGAGGAGTGTGAGTCACCACATTGACCTCATACCAGGAGCAAGTTTTCCGAATAAAGCTGCATACACACTGACACCACAAGAAAATGAGGAGGTCAAGAGGCAGGTATAGGATCTGCTGGACAAAGGATTGGTCAGAGAGAGCCTGAGTCCATGTGTTGTTCCAACAGTACTAAGTCCGAAGAAGGATGGAGGTTGGAGGATGTGTACAGACTCCAGGGCGATAAACAAAATCACCATCAGGTACAGATTTCCACTGCCGAGAATGGATGATCTGATGAATTGCCTGAGTGGGGCAAATTACTTTTCGAAGATTGATCTCAAGAGTGTATATCATCATATTCGCATGAGGGAAGGAGATGAATGGAAGACAGCATTCAAAACAAACGAAGGTTTGTACGAATGGATGGTCATGTCGTTTGGCTTGACAAATGCACCGAGCACATTCATGAGGCTGATGAATGAAGTCCTGAGGGAATTCATCGGGAATTTTGTAGTTGTATATCTAGATGATATATTGATCTATAGTAAGACGAAGGCTGAGCATCTGAAACATTTGGCCACTGTGATGAGAAGACTGCAGCAGGAGAAGTTGTTGGTCAACATGAAGAAGTGTTCATTCATGAAGACAGAACTCATTTATTTGGGTTTTGTCATATCAGCGAATGATTTGAGGATGGATCCTGAGAAGGTAGAAGTGATCAAGAATTGGCCATCACCAAGGAATGTTTTTGAGGTAAGGAGTTTCCATGGTTTGGCTAGTTTCTACAAGAAATTCATTCGAAATTTTAGTGGAATTAGCACAGCAATGATGAACACGGTGAAGAAGCGGCATAAAGTTTTTCATTAGACAGCAGAGGCTGAAAGGAGCTTCAATCTGTTGAAGCGGAAGATCACAGAGCAACCAATGTTGGTGTTGCCTGACTTTCAGAAGACATTTCAAGTGAAGTGTGATGCCAGTGGATATGCCATAGGAGCAGTCTTGAGTCAGGAGGACAGGCCAGTTGCATATTTCAGAGAGAAGCTGGACGAAGCAAAGCTGAAATACTCCACATATGATAAAGAGTTTTATGCAATCATACAGGCATTGAAGAAGTGGAGGCATTACTTGATACCCAAGGAATTTGTATTGTACAGTGATAATCATGCATTACAGTTTGTGAGTCAACAGGATAAGTTGAACCAGAAGCATGCAAAATGGGTAGAGTACATGCAGAATTTTACATTTGTCATCAAACACATTTCAGGAACTGCTAACAAAGTGGATGACGCTTTGAGCAGGAAATGTTTGCTGTTGCAGGAGTTCAGAGTCAAAACATTGGGTTTTGAGAATCTGAAGGACATGTATGCAGGAGATGCAGACTTCGGAGAAGCATACAAAGCAGCTGAGAATCCAGTTCTCATAGATCGGACTCTGTGGATAGACTACATGATCCAGGAGGGATTTCTATTCAGAGGCAATCAGTTATGCATTCCAAATTGCTCCATGAGGGGGAATTTGGTGAAGGAGAAGCACAGTGGGGGATTAGCAAGTCATTTTGGACATGACAAAACATTCACGAAACTGAGCGAATCATATTTTTGGCTAGGCATGCGAGCAGATGTCAAAAGGTTTGTTGACAGGTGTCGAATTTGTCAGCATTCGAAGGGCCAAAAGCAAAATGCAAGGTTTTATCAGCCATTGCCCATACCCAAGAGGCCATGGGAGGCAATTAGCATGGATTTTGTGTTGGGTTTGCCGAGAATGCAAAGAGGGGTTGATTCCATCTTTGTGGTGGTGGAAAGGTTTTCGAAGATGGCACATTTTATTCCGTGTCAGAAAACCAGCGATGCAACCCACATCACGAACTTGTTTTTTAAAGAGATTGTTAGACTTCATGGATTGTCGAGAAGCATAGTCTCGAACAGGGATACCAAATTCATAGGTCATTTTTGGAGGACGCTATGGAAGAAGCTAGGAACTAACTTGGCGTTTAGTTCTGCTTATCATCCACAAACAGACGGCCAAATGGAAGTGGTCAACAGGAGTCTGGGAGACTTGTTGAGGAGCTTGGTGATGGAACACCATGGCAGTTGGGACAACATATTGCCACAGGTAGAATTCGCATACAACGATTCGGTGAATCGAAGTACAGGAAAAATCCCATTCTAGATTGTGTATGGGACACAACCAAGGGGAGTTTCTGAACTCAGGGAGTCAGAACAGGCTGTGACTAGCAGTTCCAGCGCTGAAGAGTTCGCTGAGGTGATGAGAGAACTTCACAGCAGGGTGAAGCAGCGACTGATGGATGCAAATCAGGAGTACAAGCGCAGAGTCGATCATCATCGGAGACAACTTTGGTTTGAAGTTGGTGATTTGGTTCTGGCACACCTGAGGAAGGAAAGGTTCCCAAGGGGAACATACAACAAACTAAAAATGAAGAAAATCGGACCATGCAGAGTCCTGAAGAAGTTTGGAGAAAATGCATATGAGATTGAGTTGTCGGATGGCATCGGGATATCTCTGATATTTAATGTTTCGGATTTATACCCATACAGGGCTAAAGAAACAGGAACTGGAATGGAGAAACCAGTGATCCAGTGGTAGAAGCAATTACCAGTCGCACAGAAGCCGCAGATGGAGTGCATACTGGACAAGTGAATAGGAAAGAAGACCAGGCGAAAGTAGTATTTTGAGTATCTGGTGAAATGGAAAAATCACCCAATCGAGGATGCTAGCTGGGAAAATGAAGCAGTGATTCAGAAGCACGGATACACCGTACAGGAGCTCATGGACAGGAGCCCATAAAAATTTTCGAGCCGAGGAGTATGATGCAGGAGCATCGCTACTACCAAAGCAAGCATGGAGCCAGCGCATGTGTTTTTGAACACATGATATACAAGATTGATAACTTTTTGAATTTGCATTAAAAATGAAGCGACATATCCTTCGATGAAACATTTATGAAGGAGCACCTATTGTATCATATCAGACCTCGAGCTTTACGCTCTTGTCTGAAATAGATAGGAGGGAATTTAATAGATTTAATGTAGGTAGATAGATGTTTAAGTCTAGATTAGACAGTTTTAGAGTTCGAGAGGGAAACGGGATATAGACACCCTCCTTTGTATCATTGTATTATTCAGATTCAAGTAGGAGCAAAAGGAGAAGACCAAGCAGAGAACTTGTGGAGAACACCCATGTACAGATTGAATTAATAGAAGAGAGTCTTTGATTCAAATTCATGACTGGTGTTGTGTCTCTGTGTATGTTGCTTATGTGCTCATGAATGTTTGTTTCCTTTGTATGCATTTGCTTTGAATATGATGTGCATGTGATTTCAAGGTTCTTAATTGAAGCCTGAGAGAGAGGAGAATAAGTTTCAATTGTTTCTCTGTCTGAACCAGGAGATTCTTGCATAGAGTGCAGTCGAATTTGTTCGCATAGAGTGCGTTGATGAGGCTAGACAGTTAAACTCTTATTCTCATTCGCCCAGAAGTTGTTTTGGGTTTGTAGAGCTGCCCAGGAGAAGTGCAAGTTGAATTTGAAGTCTCAGTAGCTAGTCTGAGCACAGGAAGACAAGGATTACTGTGGCTACAAGTGCATAGGATCTGAGGGACTCAACACTTTGGGAGTTATTGAGGATCGAGCACGAGAAGTGTGCGAAAGGTCTCTGAAGGGATTCAGAATTGACAAGCTCAGGAGGGACAGTTCCTTCGTGATTCCTGGGAGAAGGAACCAGGAGGAGGTTCGAACCAGGAAAAGCTGTGAAGCGGAAGAAATCCTCAAGGAGGAGAATCAATGGCCAGGGTTTGCAGGATAGATTCGTGAAATCCTGTTGACCATCAGATCTGGGAGAAGTTGCGCGGGAGTTAGTCCTTAGGCGCAGGAAAGAGAACCGAGGGCCATCGGGATTCGGTCTTCAGAGTTTGTGGAGGTAAGAGGTTTATACTCGTTGAAATCGTGAGTAGCGATTTCTCGATTTAACGGGAGCCGTTGATCATCGTCGAGACACATGGCATGGGATCCCGGAGAGTCAGGGTTTGGCACTTCGAAGTTCTCAGTGTTGAAAGAACCACAAAGAAACAGCGAAACTCCGAGCTGCGAAGGGTCCCACTGTTATAGTTGTTGGGGTTGATAGGTTTCGCGCCTATCGGGGTTCGGGACTTGAAAGGTCCTGTGGATCGTGGCAATAAAAATCGTGAATTCCCGAATCGCGAATTCCCAATTTACAAGAAGGCGTGGGGTCCAGGCGACAGTACAGTGGACAGGTGGCATCGGGGGATTGGGAATCGACAGTACAAGAGGTAAGTGACTTACGACATCGTAAGTTCTGATTTCTCGATGTACAAAGTCCCGATAGAACAGGGAAAGCCTTGGTCAATATTCATTAGGTTTCGGGGTTTTGGGAGGCCCGAATCGGTGGGTTCATGACTCGCGATACCGCGAGGTCCGATTTCCCGATAGACCCAAGGGAGATCGTAAGGCGAGCATCCTGTGGGTGTGGAATAGTCCTGATACAGGATTGAAGAGCGATACAGCTCTTCGGGCCAGTGAATAAGAAGGTCCTGGTGAGAGCGGTTGGACCAAGAGGGTCAAGGTTGCGTCACTATGTAACCTCTATGTATCAGTTGAAGGTAGGCATTGGCACAATCATTTTTCTTGTTGCCTACGTAGGTTCTTACCTTCCTTTTTCAATACCTCATCCTTTCAGAGACGCAACCTATACTATCTTTGACATTCTCCCCGACAACGACACCAAAATGTTGGGCTCTAAAGATGTCCTAAAAACAACCTTAGTATGACATTAATTTTATCAACCGAGGATTCGTCTTTTCTCTCAAGAGTGTCAGTAAATTCTATGCAGATAGTTGTAGAGGTTTAAATCATGTAGATAGTTACAACAAATTTGAGCCTATATAAATTACTGCAATAGTCAAGTTCTTCACACATTAACTACAAACTCTGAAACTAATAACTCAATCAACAAAAATATATTCTGAGCAATAACACACCATGAATCAAAACATCAATCAATTTAATGAATTCATTCATCCATCTAAGAAACATCAATTGAATCTACCAAACACTTAATGAATCAATCTCTCAATGATTAATTAATCTATTGGAAAGGAACAACGATCTAGTGGATATTTAATAAGGAACAACAAATGTGAATTTAAACGAAAGGAACAACAAATGTGAATCTAATGAAAGAAACATCAAATGTGAATTTAAATAAAAGGAATTCACAAGCGATAAATTGACAGCAAATGGGAATGGAACAACAATCGATAATCCAAATGGAACATCTACTCTCTGCAAATGGAACAACACAACTAATTCATAAAAGAATTAATACATTAACAAGTTTATTCTAACTGTTGAAGGAAATAACGAATCACAGAATTATAACAGAATTGATAAGATTACAGATAAGACAGTAGCTCCTATCGACTGGGTCCACGGTCTTCAGAAGATATTGTTAAGAAAACTCAGTACACGGAAATGATCAAAACGCTTGAAGATTCCATTAATTCCATAACTAATAAGTCATTTACAATGGGATTGTTGTACAGAGTGTCAACAATTAAGAGATCTTAATTTTGGTATCTCTCTATCGTTCACTATTCTTTATATATTACAATGAGATAAGTAAATTAAGTTATCTTGAGGTTCGAGAGATCCTCAGGATTGCTTTTACTATTTATGAAGATTGTAAGATAAAAATTCAATCTTCCTTTGAACCGGTTTGTGCCTGATTTCTTCAATCTTCAATGGTCTATGCATCTTCATGATCTTCTTAATTATCTTCAGTTAACAACAATTGTCCATTTCTGCATAAAATCAAAACAATTCAAACCAAAGTTCAAAAAATATTCAATATCATTTAATATTATTTCCTAAGATCTTTTAAACCATTTTCTTCCCTAATTACTCCAAACCAATAGAAAAGTAAACAAAGAATATATCACAAACCAAAGTAACAAGGAGAATATTTATACCTTTTTCTCACCCCAACACCACCCATTTAGAAAATCTTAAGGACACTATAATTTTGGCATCAAACAATTTCCTTACCTCCTTCTCAATTAATGGCAACAACAGAGGATTAATTCTTCTCAATTTTTGCTTGAACGGTTTGTGATCATCCTTGATTCAAATTACATGTTGAATTACCTTAGTATCATATCATTTTAAATCTTCATAGCTCTAAGAAAAAACATCGGGGAAATATTTCATTAGGTTGATATACCTTTGCTTAATTTTTGGACTGAGTGTCTTGGACAGTTTGATGTTCTTGGGATCCCAATGTTGCAATCTTCTATGTCCTCATCATTTGCAGTGATTTTAGGATCTATGGCTACATCGTTGTTGTCAAAAATCTTTTCCAATGGGACCAAGCCCTTGGGAATGATGTTATTTTTGAGTTGCACTATATCTCTAGCGGCAATCTGATTTTAAACATAGTCATCATTTGTGAACACAACTGCATCTTCTTCCTATTCACAATAGCACTCATCATCAATATTTGAATTGGAAAATTCATCACTCATTTGAAGGAATCTTTCTACCTGTTTGTCATCCTCAAAAATCTGCCAATATTTAATGTTGCCAAGTATTGCTGGCTTGTTCTTGACTTCAATTCCATACTTTCTATTAGGAAAAATTGGAATTTTCAAAACATAGGCCGAAGTAGCTAGCGCATCAGTAATTAGATTTTTCCCTCTTGGAATCACTAAGAGGTTATATTCTGAAAACTCTTCAAGAAGATCAAGTACTACATTCCTATATGCCCTTAATCTAGGATGCTTTGAATTATATATAACCTTTACTTTATTTATGATAAGCTCATAATCCCCATGTACAACTATCCTCTTAGCACCCATTTATTTCAAAGTATTCAATCCAAAAATCAGTGCCTCATATTCAGCCATGTTATTTGTGCAATCAAAAGAAAATTTGCAAGAGAAAAGTTTTGTACCTATCTTGGGAGGGATAATCCACACACCTGCTCCATCTCCCTCTTTGCTAGCAGCTCCATCAAAGTTCATGTTCCACATATCATCCTCTTCATTGTTTTGTTGATTTGTAATTTCCTATGTTTGATGATCAGATTTGTCTTTCATGGGTATAACAGTCCTTGGCTCTTCCTCTTCAAAGATTAGGTCATTATAGAAAATAGAAGAACCAACATCAATGTCTACAGAGTAAATATGATGATTGTTTGGTTGAGATTTGTTACTCACCATGTACTTGAGCAGTACTTCCATTTACAATCTCCTGTCTTGGCCAGAAACAATGATAGTGGCATATGACATACTTATTTGGAAAGTGCCTTTCAACTTTGCAGCCCATGATCTTGACAACAACATGCCAAATTTTGGAGGGATATCAACAACAACCACATCCATGATGATATTTTTTTATGGAATTTGGGACAATGACACAACCAAATATTTGAATAAACCCAAGCATTTCACCTTCCTTAAGTCAAAAGAGAAAATATCCTTGTAAGGCCCGGTAATGTCTAGACCCATCTCATCCATGACTACCTTGGGAATTAGATTATGAGATGCTCCTGAATCTAACATAGCATTATGTAAGGTCATATCATGAATTTTAAGACTAACATAGAAAGGGGGTACATCATTAACATCACCACTCTCCTCTACACATAGGCCAAACAAGATGGCAGGGTGATCATCTTGCACATTTAAAGTGTTAGAAGCTTCTTCCATATTGAGCATCTTAATGATCTAATTTCAATATTCACCATTTTTAATCAGCTCATTGAATGGAAAAAAGATTTTGATTTTAGCCATTTTACTTTCAAAATTAAAAGGAGATGGGGTTTTTTCTACCTCTTTGATGAATGCTTCATTTCTTACCTCAGGTATCTTCTTTGGGGGTTTTTCTTTGAATTTTTCTTTCTCCATTGCATCATTTGTTGAACTATCTTTCTTAGGTTGACTTGAAGAAGGTGTATTGATCTAAAGTTCCCTTGTAGGATTTCCCTTTGGGCGGTTTGTAGACACGTTTTTGCTTCTAAGGTTGTATTTTTTCTGAAGCTTCATAATAGCATTTGATATCCCTTATTAAACTCTTATGTTTCCATTGGCAACATATCATCATTATCCCACATAAACTTATCATTTGCATCCATAAATTGATCATGTTCTTCTTTAGTTAAGAACACATTTGTTTCGGTATCATCACAACAATGCATATTGTCTTCAATAGTTTGATCAAATCTTCATTCACATAGTTGTTTTGGAAATGAGGTTTTATTTGTTGATCACCTTGATCTATCTAGTCTCTTTTCCTGATCTATGGAACTAGAGCTCTTCTAAAATTTTGGTTTCTGGGATGAAAATCAGTTTGATCTCTAGTGGAAGGATTATTATCCAAGGACATTCTTTCCATAAATCTTTCCATAGTCTTCATCATCAAATCAAAATTTTCATTTGATGACTGGGAAGTTGAGGGTTGTGCCTCTCCTTGGACCTTTTTCATATCTCTGTCGGGATTATGTTTGATCTTCCCTGAGGCCATCAGATTTACCTCCACTTCAATTGCATCACTCATCATGTCATCTAGTGTAGTAGATATTTTTTCTCTCAACAACAAGGCAAAGTCACTGTCAAAAGAGTCAGCATATCGAAGTTGGGCAGCTCCAGGAGGGGGTTTTACTTCAATAGGAATTGAATTGTAAACTTTCATAAAACTGGTTGAAAACTCGTGTACTGTTTCATTAGGTGATATCTTTATGTTATTGTACTGAGTTAACAACTGAAGAGGATTCTTCTTGTCACCCCACCTTGCAAGGAAACTTGTTTCAAAGGTTGCAAAATTAAGAATGCTTGTTGTTGGAGGGGATTTGAACCATTTTCTGACTTCACCTGAGAGACTTTGTGTAAACAGACTCAATTTTACATATTCATGATCTACCTCCTCTAGGTCAACAAATTCATTAAACCAATATAAGTGTCTTTGGGTCGATACATTCTCTTCAACATCAAATGATTTGATTCTCTGCTTATAATTTTGAGGTAAATCATGCAACTGAACAAGTAAGACAAGGGGAGAAAATTTGGATGACATGGCTCTAGGAGGATTTTGAGCTATCTGAACAATCTGAATGGAGATAGTAGGTATCAAAGATTGGAATTTCTTCTCATCAAAGATGATTTTATTCAAATTGGATTCTGATCTGGATTTGAAAAAGTTTGTTCAAATTTTAAATCAAAGTCAAGGTCATCAATTATTTTAACCCCATATTTGGGTAAAGATAGATTTTTGTCCAGGTAAGAAACTGAGTCAATTTTCCTTTCTTTTCTTTTATGTAAGAGTTTCTCAGGATTAGACATAGATGCTATAGGTTCTGGATCAAGGTTCCTTCTAGTGTATATTCTCTTGGGAGCCATGATTTATTATTTAAAAATACTTTATGCTACTGATCTTATTAAATGAAGTCCCCAGGGTAAATTTAGTTCAACCAATAAAGGTGTTTGATTCACTGCTACCCTCAGGAATCAAATCTAAAGCTTTTAGTCATTCTTTCCCAGGGAAAATTTTCAATTTCGTCCCCGGCAACGGTGCCAAAATGTTAGCACTGAGTAAATTGTTTTGACTGATGAAACAGTTTACAAAGGTAAACACAAACCTCTTTAGAGATGGGTACTAGCCTACTCAGTTTAGAGAGGGCTCTCTCTTGTCACTTAGTCTCCGAGAGATAATTTTTATTGATATAACAATGGCTAAGGTTTCCAAAGTTTTGAGTGGATTCAATAAAGTATTGTTGGCAAGGAGGAGAAGGATGATTTTTGGGCTATGGAGTCAAATCTTGAAAACAAATGAAACTGATGTCTGGTAGATAGAACCTCACAAAGGAACATAGGCTAAATTTGGTGAATGAAACCTTTCATTTTAGATTGGTTAATAGAGGGTGAAAAAGGAAGAAAGCAACACATAACAACATTAGAGCATCATATATATGAATTCTTACCTAATTAGGAAGAAAGGACAAAGTTTAAATTCTTTGAGTTTAGAGCACCTTTTAGATGAATTCTAACTCTTAAAAATCAATTTAAACAGAGGAAAAAATGAGATGCAAGTAGAGACACAAGAGATACATACAAATACAAGGAACAAATTGTCATCTCAATACCACTAGAATCTCTTTCATGAAGATTCGAGACTTATGCATTTCATTCCATTCAGATTCAAATATTTACAATGAAGGTCAAAAATATTATAGTTCTGCCAACTCGCCCATTTTACATCAAAATGATCCAAATATATTAAAGCCTACTTGCCATACTAGGTTACTAGGGGTCGAGTTTCTCCTGACTACAATAGTGGATCTCTTTACAATAGAAGAGGACAACTCAAAAATGACTTTACTAAAAATAGTAAGTTTGTTTGACCCTATTTAATGCAAAACACACATATCTTATACAATCAAATATCCAAGATAAATTCAATTCTAAAGTGTGGATGAGTCATCAGGTTCATATGGAGATCTATTCGAGATAAATAGTGTGATGTCATGTAGCTCTATCACCTTTGTGTAGCGGACTGGTGCTAGTGCTACGCAAATGCTACCTACATCATTTGCATAGCACATTGGGCTTTCTTGAAATGTGTGCAGGTCCAAGTGGAAACCATTGATGTAAAACCTAATTTGACCTCAAATGAGGTATACTTGAATTTTTATTCTTTCCTTCTCATTGATATATGACTACAACATTTGTGTAGCGTTGGCTCGCTATGCAAGTGCTGTGTATGATTGTTTTATTAGTCAAAAATTACAACTGCTAAAAGGGGTGACTCACGATGTCAAAATTGTCTAGATCAGAAGCACAGGGACTTCAAAAAGATGTTTATATAGAAATGTGTTTAAACTTAGATAATTTCTTCCTCCTTTAATCACTATTTAGTTTGCAACTGTAATGTCTCCTTTCCTTAAAAAAGAAAAAATTGTGAGTTTTCCCCCTTTCATATTTCTGCTACTTCTACAAGTAGTTCTAGTCTCCTCCTGGATTCATCATTCAATTTAATTTTTTTCTTTAGATGCCTATTATCTTTCCTCGATGTTAGGTTCTTCACTTTCAAATGTCCCACTTGATTGAATAGGGCTACATTTCTCTTCAATTTTGACTAGGCATTGGAAAGGGTTGCACATGAATTTTCTCTGGTTGGTATGCATTCTTTAAAGTGTTTCATGGATATGTCATATGATATCCTATTTTCTTCACTGAGCTTAATGATTTGATCTTGAGCTTCCATCAACTGCTTATTAAGCCACCTTATGTTCTTTTATCCTTCTGTGGGTGAAGTAGGAGGTCTCTCACTTGCTTCTTTCTTGCCCTGTATGTATGGAATATTCTTCCTGGATGAGGATCTTGTTAGAGGTGTTGTGGGATTGGCTACAACTTTGGTCTCATGGTTTTGCAAAATTCCCTTGGATGTTTCACTTTTAGGATCTATCTTGACCCATGGTGATTGTTCCTCAGAACCTCTCTCGGCTAGCTTCCTCTTCAGTTCATTGTTTTCTTGATAACACTGAGCAATCACATGATGAGCCTCTCTGAGCTATTGGTGCATTTCCCTAAATTATGTTTCTTTCTCTCCTGCTTTGGCTTGGCCTTCATCCATCTCTTGATCTACAACCTCAACATATTTTTTATGGATTGTTGGTGCAGGAATCCCTCTTTTTGTTGACCTTGTGGTTGGCTCTCTAGGTGTCTGGGTCTCTTTTGGTTCATCAGTGAACAAAATATTCCTACCATTTTTTGGAACTAGTTGGCTTGGAGGAGAGTTTTCAACTTCCTTTCCTTTGCAATGATTAGCAACACTTTCTCCCTTTTGACCTAAATTGATAGGAGACAATCTTTTAGCATACAATAGGGTATCTCTTTTGGGGTCCAGGAGAATATTAGCTAAGGACAAGAAACAATCCCAATCCCTGTTTAGTTTTCTGAGTTCTTCAAAAACTAGTATCTTTACTAAGGAGAAGTGGAACAAGCTTCTCTTAAGTTGGTCAACCCTAGCTTGGACCTTGTCTACCATATTTCCTAAGCTTCTTTACAAGTAAAAAGGAAATTTGAGAGGTTTTTTCCTGTGAAGTGCATGAGGAGTCTCACATGGTATTGGTATACCCTATCAAACCTACCCTCACAAGTAAAATATTTTTGTATGACCCTCAATAGATTCTCATAGGGCTCTATCACATATTCCTTGGAATTGTGGCTCCTATATTTTAACTTATGTATTTAGGCTTAAGTAAATCAATGTAAAATACAGAATCCAAAGGAATACCTTTAAAACATCTTTCCCCTAAGATTGGGATCTCTGTAGCAACAACTAGTGACTCCTTTGACACTGGGAAGATGACCCCATCAACTGTTGTCTGGATACCATTGTAGTTGAGGGGAAAATCCTTTGTCAATTGTTAGTTGTATCCTAGAATTTTCTCACAAAATCAAATGCATCCATCCTTCTCAAAAGAAACTCTAAACATGGGGTACGAGTTCACCAAGCTGAGGCTTTGTGGCTCATATCTTAACACATTCCCTCCTCTATGTTTCTTTTTCTCCTGTGTTATCATGGATGAATGAATAAATCTGCAAGGTGGATGTGAATCTGTGGCAGGAGGAGAAATGCTCAACACCTAACAGGTAAGCTTGTGCAACAGGCCTAACAGAGATAGGGTTTGTTTCAAAACAACATGAGAGCTTCACTACGTGATAGGGAAGTGACTTAGTAGGCTATCAATGCATGGGAATTCAAGTTTCAAATGTGTTTATCACAGCTAGCGACCGGGTATGAGGTGAGGAGTGAAAACATAAGCATGACCATTTGTGTAGCGTGCAATTCTGCACAACAGATGCATAGCACAAAAAACAGGGTTTGCGTAGCAGAGGCTTTGGGAGTTTGCTCGAGAGGCCAAAAACTAGTTTGCAGGTCAAGAATGCATGCAGAGGGATGAATGATGATGGATAAGGATATAGGATTTGAGTGAAGAGGTTCGATAGGGAATAGTATCCATTTGAATTGAAAATACCTCTTTGCATCATTTAAGTGACTTGCATAGTGAACTTGCATAGTGCGCCTAGTTTTGACCCTTCAAAGGTACAAATGCCACAAATAACCATCAAGTAATTGTACTAACATTATTTCATGTGATTATATCCCAAATGATGCTTTGAAAAGACCTCCCTCCTAAACTTATGACTTGAATATGACATATCATTTCCCTTATATGAAGCCATTTTAAACTCAAGACAAGGACCCTTAAAAAATCTTTCATGATGACAAACCACCTATGGACCTTTTGAATTACTTCTTCAATTTGATAATATATGATGAAATATACAAACCATTGACTCAACCTTGTGATTTTTACTTTTATTTTTCATGCACCTTACCCTTTTATTTTATTAAAGACCCAACGCTTCTTGAGCCATCCCATGAAAACCTATATACACAAACTATGACTCAATTTAGGAATGCCTTGATCTTCCCAAGACCATGGCATGACTTTTCAAACTTTAGACAAACTCTAAGTTTTACACTAAAAATATTGATGATAACATAATCATCTGTTGGACTTCTTCATAGATGAGATTTTGAGACCCCTTCTTTAGCTTGATCAATTCTTCCTTGAGTGGCTTGTTTTTCTTTTTTTCTTTTTCCAATTCGTCTAAAGCACTGATTAGTTATCTTTCATAATCTTATTCTTATGAATCTGTCTCATCTTATGACCTTCTTTCTTCTCATACTACCTCAACATCTTCTTTATATTATCTATCATGATCAACATGCTTTAGAGGATATTACTTTGAGTAGAAATTTTGTAGCTTATCCCAAAGTTCTTTGGATGATGAACATTGTCCCACTTTGACTTTTATTGAATTAGGTAATCCTTCCATGATTAAATCCATTGTAATTTTGTTGTTCCTTTTCAATTCTTTTTTGGATACAGTATTTGGTTTCTTTGAACCGACGTATCATGTAACAATCGAGTGCAAAACATCATACCCATGTGCTTGTAAAAACAATTTCATCCTAATGCTTCATATCTCATAGCTCAGACCATTCTGACCATCAAATTTGGTGTTCCATTTACTGTGCACTTCACGAATCCTGAAGTTCCATTATCTTTCGAATCCATGATCTACCTTACAGTTGTTAAACTATTTTCTGGAAGGACCCACTCTGATACCAATTGTTGGAATACTGAGAGGGGTGGTTGAATCAGTATGAATACTTTTTACCACTTTCAATCAAACTATATATAAAATTCAAATTTATTAGCAGTATTCACTAGCTTCAACTTATCACTAGTATTCAATATTTATCACTTATGCATTCATTATATCATTGCATCATAAATAGTATCATTCATCGGTGCATAATAAACAACCACAAATACACAATAAACCAGAATTTATGTGGAAACCCAAATGGGAGAAAACCACATAATGGTTTCTTATATATATCAAGAATACATTCATAGGAAGCACCAAACTCCCAATTCTCCAGCACCAACCCCCTGATCTACAGGTACCAACCTAAAGGAAGTTGCAACTCCCTGAATTCTCCAGCTACAATTGGAAGGAGGCTCCAACCTGAAGGAATATCTAACTCCATGAGTTCTCTGGCTCTAACCAGAAGTAGGCTATGACCCCCTAATTTACAATATCCAACCTGAAGGAAGCTCCAACTCCCTGATTTCTCTAGCACCAACCAAAAGGAGGATACAACCCGCTTTCCTTGCCCCATCATGTCTCCCTAAAATATAAGTGTAGACTCAAACTGTCACTACCAATGATCAACCTATAACTGTCATTGTCACTGATACATCAACCAACCTGTCAATATCACTCTCACATCAACCTATGACTACCACTGTCACATCAACCTGTCACTGATGATCAACAAATCATCCAACATGTCACTATCACCTTTGTCATCATTGATATACCAGCATCAACCAACTATAGCCAAATCCACTCACATGGATATCAAAACCATCACCAAACCATGTACTAAAACCTGTACCATACCATGTACCAAAACCTATACCATATCATGCATCAACCATGTACTGAAACTTGTACCATACCATGTACCAAAAACTATACCATAATGTTAAGCCCTAATATTGGCTCATTACCCCTTAATTGGGGAATATTATATTAGTAATGTTATTTTATTTATGTCGGCTTTATTCCATTAGTTGTAATTATACCTCCTAGTCTCCTATATATACCAAGGAGACATTTTCATTTGGAATCATCTTGTACTTGAACATTTAAGTGGGGTAAAAGGAGGATTCCCCATCGAAGAGGCTTATTATCTGAAATTATCTCTTTTTCAAGGCATTGAGTACTTTTTCTAAGGTTTTTCTGTGCTATATTGATATTTGGTTCTTAACATATGGTATCAGAGCTCAAGGTCTTGGGGTTTCACTGCTACATTTGAGACACCTTGTAATTTTTGCTATAACTTTTTTTCTAAAATGTTTCAAAAGGAACGTCTTGGAGGATATTTATTAGACAGATCAAGGTACTTTGGGTTAAAATTTCAGCTCCTGAGGCCTTATACTTTCGGAGATACATCCTATACAAGATAGGGTTATGGAATCATCCTGAACTGAGTCATTGCGGAATTTTCGCAATAAAAAACTTTTTGTATAATTTCAAACCCTGAACTCTGGAGGCTATTCACATAAATTAGTAAGGTATTTGTGGTAAAAATTTCAGCTTCTGGGTCATCTTAAATTTGTAGATACACCCTATGTAAGATAGGGTATCTGACTAGTCCTATTGACTAGTCTCAAGAAGGTGTTCCAAGTAAAACAATCATAACTTCTTCCTAGAGTATCTAAATTGAGTGGGACTGGTTTCATTGGATCATGGACAGTTTGTAGTATTTCGGGTACAAGTTTTAGAATTTTATATCAATTATTTTGTGTGGGGAACTCTATACAAGTGAGATCTCCTGGAAAGGAAACATATCGGCAAGTTGTGGGGAAGTTACCGTAAATTCCACTTGGCACATCCAATTTTGATCATACCTATGTCATTGCAAAGAAGAAATATCATAGAACTACATAAAATAAAGTTTCATACCCAGAAGAGCCGAAACTTGGGAGATACAACAGAAGAAATATTTTCTAGCAGAACCACCTCAAAATCAAGGTTCAAAAGTGATACTTGGCCAACATGCCACCCAAAAAGGGAACTTCTACACAAAATAATCCTCCAAACAATCCTACTTGGACTCTTGATGAAGGTGAAAAAATGCGTAAGGAGATAAATGATTTACAAAAGAAAATAGTAACAAAAGATGAACTACAAGAGATGGAAGCTAAGTTGGAGGCAAATATGGATGATTTAAAAGAGGAGATCATGGAAGTATTGAAAAAATTCGTAATAGAGAAGACACCTGAAAGTGAAAATGCATCCCATGAAATTCATGATGAGGACACAAGGAATGTGAATCAAGAATGTAGAAACTCCAACTTTTGTTTGAAGACCAACCACGTTCCTAAGATCGATATGAGGAAGTTTGATGGCAAGGACCCAATCACATGGATACTTCAGATGGAGCAATTCTTTGATCTACATAATGTGCCACATACACAAAATGTAAGAATTGTTTCTTTATATTTAGAACCTAATCAATTTGTATGGTATTGATGACTTTTTTCTCTCAAATCACTCATCACTTGGACAATTTTCACAGAAGAAATGATAGCACACTATGAGGATACAAGGAGCAATACCTTCTTTAGCCAATTGATAAATCTCAAGAAAAAGGGTTCAGTTGCCGAGCACATTGAGAACTTCCAAAGACTGAATATAAAGGTAACGGATATTCTAGATGAGCACTTGATTGATGTATTCATAGGAACTTTAAAGGATAACATTCAACATGAGGTTCGCCTTTGGGAACCCAAATCATTGGAGAATGCATTTAAGGTGGCAAGAAATGTTGAAAGTAAAAATATGGCTATGGCTACTAGAAGGACCAATCCTAAC
>JASDQU010103197.1:280282-302542 GCA_032191745.1 Picea mariana | reverse complement strand
CGAGATCCCGATGACCGTTGATCTGCTTCGTGGATGGATCACGGCTGCCAATATCAAAACTTTGCCCACTCGCTTGACCCGCTACTTGGAAAAACAAAACAGAAACTCTTCGAGCTGTGCTTGAGCATTTGTGCGACTAGCGGGGCCGAAAGCTTCTCGAACCCATGACTAGAATTATTACTAACACATCGAATATAGACCTTGTTTTGATAACAGGAGATCAATATGCCATGTTTTGCAGCAAAAGTCTGACACTGCACTCAAAAGATGTTGGGCTCTGACTGTAGTAAATAAAAATGAATGCATGACACCATAAACAATACAATATATTGTATTCCTCTGATCATTGAATAAATATACCCGTAAAATTAAATCAATTTAGTTGATGACTAATCAATCCTAGATTCACTAAAACAAAAATTTCCACGGGAGGTATCCAATTCTTAATTAGATGGTTAAATTTGAACATCATCATCATCTTCCATGCATGTAATAACTGTCGTTACCTTTGTTGTGATTGTTGTTCCCTTTGCGGGTAGTGTCGTTCATCCAAACATAACAACTGTCACTCCCTTTGTTGCGATTGTTGTTCCCGTTGCAGGTAGTGTCGTTCATCCGAACGTAACACCTGTCGTTCCCTTTGTTGCGATTGTTGTTCCCTTTGCGAGTAGTGCCGTTCATACGAATGTAACAACTGTCGTTCCCTTTGTTGCGATTGTTGTTCCCTTTTTGGGTAGCGCTGTTCATTCGAAAGAAACAACTGTTGTTCCTTTTTTGGTTGTTCCCGTTGTTGTTCTCTTCCCTTGAAAGTAATGATTTTTGTTTTCACCAACAACACATGTTTTTTTTATGGCTACTCCTGATTCGTTTGGATACTCCTTTGAGTATGAACTTCACTAACTAATTTTCAACAACATCACTTCTAATCATCATGGTAACGATTTGTCATTTTCTTTTTGAGGAATATCTAGCATACTTTACCAAATTGTTTATGGATTGATTTTTCCGAATTATCTTAATATTGTTCATAATCCTTAACCACCATANTTGAATAATAATTTTCCTTCACATCATAATAAGGAGTCTAAGGAACATTTTTACTTGGCATTCTTACACTTCTTACGCCACCCCACACTCTTAAGGAGTAGATGAGCCTCCCTTGATAAATCCTATAATAATAATAATAATAATAATAAATAAATATAAAAATAAATAAAGAAAATAACCTTCTCCCAAAAAGGATAGGGGGTCTCATCATGAGCCAAACTACCATGATCATGATACATTAACATAAGTGACATTCCCACTATGGCTACCACACCAGGGCAATGGCCTTTGGCATTTAGGGTTAAAGGAAAAGAGGTCTCATCACGAGCCGACTTGTTCACTTTGTTACAATCTAGTGAGTGACATTGTTGTTATCTGGCTACCAAACCAGGATAGTGGCCTTTTTGGGAAAAGACTATTCAAACTATTTATTGAGGATACTGGCACATCTATGGGTTAAATGGAAACCCCGTCGAGGCTATGGATGCCTGCTGGCAGCAGTGGCTCTTCCTGTGGTATTGAAGTTTATCTTAATTCACTAAGTTTTTATTGTGCTCCTATACTTCCTTTCTTAAAAAAAGAGGCTATCATTTTTTCTATATTCAAACACAAGGGAAAGTAACAAAATTATGACACGTTGCATATTTATTAAACGTGAACATATTAGGAATACTCAAAATATTCTTGCTTAACACATTGGATATTGGTACTTGGAATTGCACTTTCCACAAAAGATGTGATTATCGTTCATGATTAAAATTAAGTTGCTTTGAAAGTTATTAACGATCGTTCTCCTAGTGGTAGCGGTGTAATAATTATCCCTCACTTGACTTACCGTCATCATTACGTTCACACATATCGTCGGTCGAGATCGAACTTTTCACTCATTGGGGGGTGGACATTTCACATGATTATTGATAAGCCATAATGATTACAGATAATGGGAAATTAGGTATTTGTATATACCATTGTTGTTCTGTAATTTTTACAATTTCTAGTAACTTTCTTTCACAAGATGGTCTGACTAGTTTTACAGGTGGGAACGATAGTTGTCCTGACTTGTTTATAGAAGATATGGGTGGATGAAGCATTCTTCGTGAGCCTACATTGCTGCAAGTGACTGATCAAGCAAGAGAAATTATACACCATTTAAGGTGGACACAATACTTTAACAGACTGCATGGATTTGATATAAATGTTGTGCTAGCATTCTTCCAAAATCTACAGGGGGGAGTCTCAGTTATTCGGGGCATACAAATACCAGTCACTAATTCCATCATAGTTGAGGTAACATGCCTTCCAAATGAAGGAACATAGTGGACTGGTAAATACACAACACTCAAGGAAGTCGTGGAATCCTTTGCAGAACTAGGGGAGGAATTCGACAAGAAAGGAAAAGGCCTCAACCCCACTACTCTTAGTGAAACTTGGAGGGATCTAGCAGACATGGTGCAAAGCGTGTGTTAGAGTACTCTGATAGGTCGAGATAAATGACATGGATAGAGAGAGAAAGGGAGAAGAATATCAGAGGTCATGAGTGAGATGGAGATGGAGGGAGGGAGGGAGACAATACAAATAGAGGGAGGTATATAGAAGTGAAATGGAAGATTGAGGCATGATCTAACTATGTCATTAAAAATGAAAAAAGTGTCTCAACTTGTTGGCTCTCTCCCTCGGCTAATTCTCTCTCTCTCTCCCTTTATGCATAAGAACCAACTACCTCCACTTCATCCCTATTAGACCCATCTAACCCTATAAGGCCCCCACCTATACCAAAACCAACTTAACCTTGGCCTTGGTGACCCCCACACCCAATCCCATCTAATATCCTTATGGTCATACCTCTTCCTAGGGTCCTGGACACAACCTCTACACCTTCAACCTAGTGCTCTAACCATTTTTGTTTGCCTCAAAGAAATTTTAATTTTAAGCCCACAAGACCCAATTGTTCACCATGGGGCTTGCATAATATTAACTGGGACAAATATTGAGAGACCAGGAATGAAAAATACTGACTAACTTTACCATCTATCCTTACTACATCTATACCGGCTGAAACCTTTACCTTGGTGACTCCAGTCAAAAAGACCAGTGGCTCCAAGTAGCACAGTTCAAGAACCTTGGCTCCGAAGACAATCTATACCAGAGAAAATCCTGACCCAAACCCTACAGAGCCTGTGTATGACCCCGAGAAAATTATGCACAGGACTAGAGAGAAAGCATCGAACTCATTATATAACTTGGATAGAAGCCTGTCCTTACCCAAAGATGGTGTGAAAAGCATTGACAACCTAGAATTTGACGCATTTTTTGAGAAAACCCTATTCAAGTCTAAGTCGGAAACCATCTTGGACGAGATAGTTTTCAACTATAAGAGATTCCAAGCCCTAGTGTCTAATAATATCCCTCAAGTCCCAAACCCTCCTAGAGCCATGGCTGCTAGATTCGCCCCCCTCATTCTTCCAGCCCAACTGCATGATTTTCCCTAGAATTACAACCAGAGGATTAAACGTTACGATGCTAAAGGGAACATTTCAACCCAGAAGCATCTGGATTGGTTCAATGATTTCATTGACCTGGAAGAGGTTGACTATGAAAACGTAAAAATGAGGTTGTTTGTGTAGAGTTTTGTGGGGGAGGTGAGGAAGTGGTTCAAAGCCCTACAACCAGCAAGTATTCAAGACTTCATTGCATTCTAAACATCTTTCATAAATAGATGGGGAGACAAGAAGAACCCCTTGAATTTGTTGACACAGTAGAATAATATGAAGAAGGCACCGGAGGATACGGTGTGAGAATTCTCAGCCCGTTTCATGAAGGTTTATAACTTGATTCCTACAGAAGTCAATCCACCTCCCAGGGCTACGTAGTTGTGATACGCCGAATCCTTCGACAACGAATTCGCTTTGCTGTTGAGAGAAAGAAGATCAACAAACCTATATGTGATAATGAGAAATGCGATCAAAGTCGAGGTAAATATGATGGCGTTGGGGAAGATCAAACAAAGATTCAACAAAGGCAATAAGAAACCCTAAGGAGACACGCAACCATAAACGTCGAGATTTGCAGACGACAAATTCGACTTAATGATGAGAACCAGGGAGAAGCTAATGGAGAAGATGTCTATAGGAAATAGACCCACTGCCTGAGAACATCATGACCCCTAGCCCAGGAATCAGAACCTCAAGAGGGGCCAGGTTACTCATATCAGACAAAGGGAATAGAGGGAGCAGAGAGATCAAGGTGACCAGCAGAGAAGGCCTTCATTCCAAAAAAACTACGCGGATGAATACTTTGATCATATGTTTGAAGACCAAATGCATTGTTGGGATGACAAGAACCCACGCGTGTTTTTGACAAAGAGAGAACATGATTGGTACATGAGCATAAATGACAATTTTATGCTGGAGATAGACGATGCATGGATTGGGGAAACTGATGATGTGTTGTCTTGGGAAACATAAGAGTTCAGAAAAGGTTATCAAAACGCCATCATGCAGTTTCAGAAGAAATATAAACTTAGGAGCAAGGAAGCATCTAGTGAGCCTCATAAGACTAATCCTGTAAGGAAACCTCTGGTGGACACCCCTTCCACAAGCCGACCAAGGTCGGATAGAATGAACAAGGATGCGACAGAGAAGGCAAAGTTGAAGGAGGAGGCCCCGAAGAAAACTCTGGAAGCAAGCTGAGAAGCGGGTGGAAAAGAGGTAGAGAAAGTCTGTCCTCCCTTTAACTTTGAGCATGAAATGGATAAAATCAAAATCTTTGTCCCTTTCAACGAACTTATCAGAAAGGGTGAATACCAGGAGAAAATTATTAAAATGTTGAAAATGGGAGGGACCCACGACACTTTGAATGTCCAAGATGATCACCCTGCTATCATGTTTGGTTTGTGCATTGAAGAGACAAGTGATATCGAGAACGTCCCTTTGTTCTACATCAGTCTAAAGGTCTATTATATGACCCTGCATAACGCCATGTTGGATTCAAGTGCGTCACACAACCTCATGCCAAAGGTGATCGTGAATGAATTGGGTATGGACATCACTAGACCTTATAAGGAACTTTTCTCTTTTGGCTCGAGGAATTTCAAGTGCCTGGGCCTCTTCAAAGACTTAGTCATGTCATTGGCCCAAATTCCTTCGAAGAACATGGTGATGGAAGTGTTCGTGGTGGACATACCCCCTAATTTTGTCATGTTTCCATCCAGGTCATGGGCTGTGAAGTTGAAAGGGACCCTGCAAATGGACATGTCATATGCCGCCATTCCTATCTTTGGCCAGGACAAACGGTTGTATAGATAAGTTTTGTTGAAGTACATGGTGAGCAGCAAGACGCAGCCAAATAACCATCCAATATACTCCATCGACACTGAGGTTGGTTCTTCTATATTCTACAATGACTTGATTTTTGAAGAAAGATTCGACAACCATCATGACAACCAATGAGGAAACCATGTGGAAAGAAACAGAGTGCATTGAATCAGAGGACCACGTGGAAAACGGGATATGGAACATGATTTTCGATGGCGCGGTCATCAAATAAGGGGTTGGGGCTGGTGTATGGGTAAGCCCCCCTAAAATGGGCACAAAACTGTGCTCATACAAGCTCGCGTTCAAATGCACAAACAACATGGCTGAGTACGAGGCACTGATTTTAGGCCTGAAGGTGTTGAAATAATTAGGTGCAAAGAGGATATAAGTGTGCGGAAACTCCAAACTAGTCATAAATCAGGTTAAAGGCATATATTAGACAAATCACCCCAGGTTGAGAGCGTACAGGGACTTGGCGCTGGACCTCCTTGAGGAATTTTCAGAATATGACATATCTGCTATCCCAAGGGAGAAAAATCAGATTGTCGATACATTGGCCACCTTGGCCTCAGTTTTTAAAATACCCATCTTCCCAAACAAAAAATATGATATTGAAGTCAAACACAGGTCGACAGTGCTTGATAATATCGAATACTGGCAGGTGTTTGAGGACGACAAGCAGGTAGAAAGATTTCTTCAGATGAGCGACGAGTTTGCTAACATAAACATTGATGATGAATGTTGTTGCGATGAAGATGGGAGTGTGGATGCACACAGTAATGAAGACCCTTTCCAGAACCATATCGTGGGAAGGGACATAATACAATTGAAGAATAACATCATTATGAAGGGGTTAGTGTCACTGGAAAAGTTGTTTGACGAAAATGGTGTGGCTAAAAATCCCAAGATCACTGCAAATGAAGAGGATGTGGAAGACTGCAACATTGGGACCGAGGAGAACCCAAAAATGATCAAATTGTCGAAAACACTCAGCCCAAAGATCAAGAAAGACTATGTCAATCTCATGAAGGAGTTCGCCGCCATTTTCTCATGGAGCTATGATGATTTGAAGGTGTATGAAACTAAGGTGATCCAACATGTTATCCCTCTCAAGGAAGATCAGAAACCTTTCAAAAATAAGCTGATACAGATAAACCCCTTGTTACTGCCGTTGATCAAGAAAGAGGTAAAGAAGCTCTTCGACGCTAAGATTATCGTTTCTTTGCGGTTATCGAAGTGGGTAGATAATTTGGTGCTCGTAAGAAAGAAGAGCGACGAGATAAGATTGTGTGTAGACTTTCAAAATTTAAACAAAGTGTCCCTCAAGGATCACTACCCCCTTCCCAAAATGGACTATATTCTGCAAAGGGTGGTGGGGTCCCAGAAGATGTCCATGTTGGAAGTTTTTCAGGGTATAATCAAATCATGGTCCACCTAGACGACAGAGAAAAAACAACTTTCACAACTCCATGGCGAACTTTCATGTACGCCAAGATGCCCTTCGGCTTGATGAACGCTAGAGCCACTTTTTGGAGGGCAATGGACATCACATTTGCCAAAGAAAAGAACAGGTTCATTGTGATCTATTTGATGACATCATGGTATACTTTGCCTTCGACGAACAACACCTCAAACATCTGAAGAAATTTTTCCAGAAGTGCAAGAGGTTCAGCATATCGCTAAATCTAAATAAATCATATATCGGGGTCGAAGAAGGGAAGATGTTGGGACACATTATCTCAAAGTAAGGCATTAAGGAAGACTCCAATAGGGTTGAAGGAATATTGAAGATTGACACTTCACATAGTAAAAAATAAGTGCAATCCTTCCTGGGGAAAGTAAACTTCTTGAGGAGATTCATCTCAAATCTTGCAGAGATTATAAAGCATATCACCTGCATGCTCAGAAAGGGAAATGAAATCAAGTGGAACCTGGAGGACAAGAAATTGTTTGAAGATATCAAGGTGGAATTGACTAGAGCTCCTATGATATCCAGTCCATATTTCATGAAGGATTTCATCCTGTTTTCATTCGCCTCAGAGCATACGATTGTCTACATGTTGTTACAGAAAGATGAACAAAACTTCGAGAAGCCTATGTCTTATTTCAGCAGGATGATGCAGGATGCTCCACTAAGGTACGACATTATGGAAAAACAAGCATATGCTTTAGTGAAAGCCTTGAAGGAGTTCAGGACAAACATATTGCATTCCCACATCATTGCTTATGTGCCCAACAACTCAGTAAAGGATATCCTGACTCAGCTCGACCCCAAATGAAGGAGAGGTAAGTGGATAGAGGCCATGCTAGAATATGACCTGGAGATCAAGCCTATGAAACTAATTAAGGGTAAAGGCCTTACGAAGCTAATGGCACAGTTGGACTATGACGTTGTGGGAATAAATTTCATCGTCGATTTGTGAGAGAGTCCTCAAGAAGAAACGATTGCGTGGGTGTCTGAGGAGTTCGTCAATTCATCGTGGTATGCAGATATCATCTATGTGTTGAAGAATCTCCAGGCCCCTCCGGGCGTAAGTAATACTAAGTCCATATTTCTCAAGCTTAAGGCAATTAAGTTCTGCATCCTGGAAAGATCCTGGGGGAATGTTGCTGAGTTGTTTGCTGGAGAATGATGCAAAGCAAGCCACAAAGTAATTTCACAAGGGCGACAGCGGGGGACACCATTACTAGAAAAACATCGCACAAAAAATCCTAAGGGCAGGTTACTATTGGCTTACAATCTTCACAGATGTGTATAAAGAAGTCTCCAGCTACCACGACTGTCATATTTTCAATGGGAGAAGAAAGTTGAAACCCCTGCCACTAAAGCCAATCTCAGATGAGGCACTGTTCATGCAGTGGGGTTTGGATTTCATAGGGGAAAGAAGTCCTCCATCCTCGGCGCAACACAAATGGATACTCACGGCCACTGAATACTTCAAGAAATGGATAGAAGCGATCCCCACGAAGCAAGCTTCCAATGCAGTCATCATCCAATTCCTGGAGACAAACATCTTGTCAAGGTTCGGATGCCCTTTCAAGATCAGAACAGACAATGCGGTTGAATTCAATTCTAAGAGGATGGAAAAGTTTTTTCAGGATTACAATATAACCCTGGGGCATTCTACGACATACTACCCACAAGGAAATGGGTTAGCAGAATCCTCGAATAAAATCCTAACCAGGATTATCAAAAGGCTCTTGCAAGACAATAAGAAAGCTTGGAATAAAAATCTTATTTATGTGTTGTGGGAAGATCGGGTTACCACCAAGAATTCCATCTCAACGTCACCTTTCCAGATTGTATACGACACACACACAATTTTCCCTACTACACTGGGGTTTCCCGTCAGAAAATTGTTGCAAGAGTAGGAGGCTAAGCCAAATAATGCGAAGAGAAGAATAAATCATATGGTTCACACACATCAGATGAGGGAACAAGTGTACAATTGATCAAAACTCCACCAGGAAAAGATGAAGAAATCCTTTGACAAGCGTTTCAAGCTAGAGGATTTCTGGTTGGGTGATCTAGTGTTGAGATGGGATGCGATAAATGAGGACAAAGGAAAGCACCGAAATTTTGATAACCTATGGATGGGTCCATTCAGAATCGATGCACATCTTGGAAATAATGCTTATTTTCTGGAATAACTAAATGGGGAGTGCGTTAGTTGGGGGCCTGTAAACGGAAGGTTCCTCAAACATTATCTGATGAAATAAATTTTGTATAAGTCATTTGTCATTGTAAATAGTCGTTCTATTTTTGTGTCAAGTTAGTAGGTCAGCAAAAAATTGAAGCCCGAAGTGAAGGCCTTGAGTTTTATGCTGAGTCTTTTAGAAACTGCAATGATAGGTTTAGGTTGAGTCCTTTTTTAATATTGTAGTGTCGAAGAATCGAAATAAGGCCCAATGGTCAGGCACCTGGCCTACTGTTCTTTGCTACCTTGCAGGGAGGATAACATCCCCATTGGAGCCATCTGTTAGCGATGCCATTTTTCTTTCAATTGGAGTCGGTTTTCAGTCGATTTATAGAACATGTGAAGTCAGGTACGTAGCAATGAAGGGGTCGAAGTCAGCAAGTGGCCGATTGGCCCTTGGAAGTAGGAAGGGATGTCAGAGTCAAAACATACGTGAATGGTACGGGTATGATGTTCCCATAAAGTCGGGTTCTGTCAAAGTTAGTCTCTACGTGCCCCACGTCAAGTCAAGTAGTTAATGGAGGTCACATCGACAGGTTTTGTAACTATTATCAATTCATCATGAAGGCCAAAGGAATGAAAAATTGCGATGTTCGCATCACGTATGCTCTGCATCCCTTATCGCTTGTACCTTACACATAGGGATGTGCTATGGAAAATCTGCGGTTCGATTTGAAACCTCTAGTCACCATGAATTCAATGTTCTTTGGCATGATCCTTCCTTTCACCCGATCTGTTATAAATCCCATAGGTTCTATACCCATTTTGTTCATGAAATCAAATTTAGGCTATGTTTGTAAGTTTTCTCGTAGGCCCAGGTCGATCGAATTCTCCATCTTGGGCATCCACCCGATATACTGCGTGCAATATAGATACCAATCGTGCCATGGAAACCTCTTAGAACATGAAGGGTACACGTAGTGGTAGGATCACCAGACTCAAGCCCCAAAGTTATTGGGATTCATTCTCACTCACAACAGACATCCCCAAGGATAAAAAAGTGTTTTTTCCTTTACCCATGGGAACGACGACATCACACCACGTAGAAATTGGAGTGGAAGGAACTGCATAGAAAGGAAGGACAGTGGAAGCCATGTCTCTACAACAACAAATACCTCAGATAAGGGGAAGACCAAGGAAGAACAAGGAAGCTGGGGAAACTCGAATCTTAGATGAGCTGTGTGCATGACCGATCGTTGAACAATTACTTATGCACCTCGTCCGCCTGGAGCCTTTGGAAGGTACCAGCCGAGAAAGTGGGAAAAAAATGAGGAGGATGGATTCCACATGTACAAATGATCAAGAAACATCTCAGTAGCTGAAGCAAGCAAAGATATCCATCGTCGAACTGTAACAAGAAAACAGAGAGCTGAGACAACAACTAGCGACAAATACCATGGAAACGTCAGCAACACAAGGTTGCAAAGGGAACGTGGTGTGGCTCAAAAGACAGCTCAGAGAGGTGCATGATAAAATTGTACAACTGCACAAAGCACATCAGCTGTCGGAAGAAAATTATGCCAAACACTCCAGAGAATGTGAAGTGGTCAAAGAGATAGCTCATGCAGCTCTCGCCAACGAGCATAAGAAAGAAGATTAGTTGAGTTTGTTCCTGTATTCGCAAATAGAAGGAAAATATTGACAAAATTTGAAGGAGACATCACCCTAAGACATTTTTCCATTTTGATAATGGTCATGACTGTCTACATCCACTTGTCGTGCACATTTCCCCCAACAAATGAGTAGACGACAGAAAATCAAAGTCGTTACAATAGACAATGAGACTCTAACAAAAAATTGTCCACTTAGATATCTGGTCGAAGGAAAGCATTGACACATCATTCCCCATGATGATACATGATCAATAATCGAATCCTCGTGGTGGATTACAAAAAATCATGATGTATCCAGATGTATTTGTTGTCTGTTTTTGGAAAACGTCATATGAAGAGTTTTGTAACACAGAACAATCGGTTTCCTAGTTTGTAGAGATAGCGATTGGAAGAGTAGGGTAGCCCAAGTGGCACCCTCGTTTATATATTTGATCTTTTCGATGTAAGCCAGGTTAGTTGTAAAAATTAGTATAAACAACAACTATTGTATGTAATTTGATTCCGATCGAAACTTAATGCAAAAGTCTTGTAGCTTTGATGAAAATATTATAATTGTATTAGTTGGATGTGTTGTTTCCCTTTCTTGCGTATGTGATTCCTGTTTTCTTTATTCATATCATTTTCTGTCTAAATCGGAACGAAATTTCAAACCTGTGGATTTGTTGTGCAACACCCCTTGTTTACGCCATTTAGACAAAACATTTTTCTTCTAAAAGTTAACTCTGAATTCATCTGCAACGGTGCTCCGAGTTACTTCCTATGTTTTTTCCTCGCTGCATATTACGATTTTTCATTGAAGATTGTTGCTCGCTTAGCCTTATTCTCTCAAGTTTAGTCACCGAGTCATTTGTTTCTATCGTTTTTCTCGAATCGACTCCATATCCCAAAGTCTTACTTTCTTGGGCCAATATAACCATAACCCATTATTTCAAAGATGTTAAATATAACCACATATTTAAAGACATAGCCCATGCGAAGACAAAGTCTCCCGAGAGATCCCTCTCCAGGTTTGAAAGACTAGTTTCAGGACTCAAAGTTGGTTGAAACAGTTACCTTTGTCATATTTTTATCAGTCAAATATATTTATAAAGTGCTAACAGACCCTAAATTGTATTTCCCTGACCTTCACCAATTAATTCAGAGAGCCCAGGATGACACTAACAATGGTCGAAATACTTGAACTTATGGGAATTGAACTTGGCCAGATCAATTGTTTCACACAATTATCACTTTCCAGAATTAGTCAATTGGTGTGTTGTCAATTACATAGTGGATAGGCAACAAATAATTTCTATACATGATTCTAGGATAGTATGTGAAATAACTAAAGAATCCATTATCCAAATGATCCAAATTCTAGAACATGCTATATATGAAACCCTGGAAGATGATGAACTTGTGGTGCAAACCCCACCCCTTCTTTTTCAGGGCTGCATGACCTCTTGGTCTAGGATCATTTGAAAATACTGAGTCAGAGTGACTCTTTAGATTCCTCCCTGGAACTCAAATCTTCTATCACAGGTCCTTCCTTTTTCTGGTGCAGGTTATGTGGCACCCATGGACCCTCTCCTTAGCGCTCTCAAATTTTTAATGCTAACAACACTAGTTCTCTGTGCTAGACTCCCTCCTTGATGTGACCATGGACTACAACCATGGGCCAGCTCCCTTCATGATCCCATGCTTCAAGAATTTTGCTAGTTGCTTACTTCCTTTTCCCGATTTCTAAATAGGTGAATACTTTTCGGGACCACATCTACAGTCCACGTTCCTCTTGCGATCAACGACTGTGATCAATTCACGAGTCCTTCTCTCAGGTATTATTCTTTTGACTTATCTCGATTGCATGGATATTCTTCCACGTGCCCTCTAGATCCAATGGTCCAGAATTACTTCACACCCCTTTACTTCACAAAGATCTCTATCTTCTCCTGGCAGACCCTCTGAAGTTCCTCCTCCCAAACCTCTCGATCTTTTGACATTGGTCTCCTCCTCGACAGGCGATTTCATTGTCTTCGAGACTTCAACAAGTTCCCGACTTCCTTTGCACATTTAGTGCAAATTTCCCTTTCGAGACTTAGGTTGTTCTCGAACTTCTTCTACACTCCTTGCAGAACTTTACATAGACTCTTCCGCGACTTTTCTCAGCTTGAAAACCTTCCAAGTTCACATTCCTTTGTGAACTTCTTCATGCCCTCCTCATAACTCATCTCTCTCTTCATAAAACAACATCCATTACACAGAAATTTAAAAAAGGAAAAACTGCAATTTTCTATTAATGGTGGAATGTCAAATTACAATGGTGGATTCCAGATTGTGACTGAGTCTCGACTCTCATCAACTCTCCTAACTTGGCTTACAATGAGTTTTCATCAACCTCCAACAGCCTCTATTGTCTAACCTCTACTTAGCAAAAATATAACAATTTATACAAGAGGGGCTCAACGAGCTTCCCCCACAAGCTAAACTAGTGGTGTCAAATCATCATTCCTAATGCCTATCGAAAGGGAAAATTACAATGATGGAAATATGCTCCAAATCGGATGCAGATATCTCATCTCATCAGCCTATTAATGGATACCTTATCTCCAGATTGTGCGAAGGCATATCTTTCTCTTCCAGCTTGTCTTCATTAAATGCCTGGATCTCACCTTGGATTCTTGAGGAAAAATGAGAGGGCGATGCCTCTCCTCCCTGGAATGTGCACCATGCGTGTTAATGAATTGGCACATGCTAAGGTGGAGCGGTGCTCCTGCATCATACTCCACAGCTATGAAAATCATGAGATCCTGCTCATGAGCTTTCCAGCGTGGCTGAAATCCACCTGGGTCCCAAACTTTCTCTTGGAAATGTCTCTCGGTTCCTCTGCTTCGTTGCTTCTGATGCATTGTCCCCACTGCTTGTGCAGGTTCCTTTTTGTCCAGCTTCCTCATGTTGACCGCTTTCATTGCTGACCTCGACATCAACTTCCTGAACTCTTCAAACACCTCGTCCAGTTTCTCCATCGATTGGCTCTTCTGTTGCAGACTAGCTCATTGCAATTCTACCTTGCCTCGGGGTAAATCACATTGATTCCCCAAGTTATCCTTTCCATATTTCGTGGCCTTAACTTGCCACTATGCTGTAACTTCCAATTATGTAGTCTTCTCATCACTAAGTTGCTGCTTAGCCTTTCCTCCTGACAGATTGACCAGTGTCAGTTCCTTAGCTGGCTCCTTTCCAGCTTCCACCAGCGGTCCCTATTGCTCGCATGTCTCCTCTGGGATGGCTATCTTCTAGTAGCCACCTCCTGGTTCTAGACTATCCAAATAATCCTCCAGTGCCTTTAACTCCAATTCACATTGAGTGAGTACGTCAACTGGGTGTTCTTCTGTTGGGATAGATTTCAGTATCTGTTCCTCCTCCTTCACGACAGTCTCAGCTTGTGGTCCTCCCATTTCTCCTACAACATCTATGCTGGCTTCTCTTCGACCACTTGGTAGGAATATATCTAATCCTCCAATTATCAGAACAATCCTTTGATCCTCCTCCTTGACGACGGAATTTTTTAACTTCTCATTATATTCATTTACGCAACTCACAATTCTACGCAAATATCCATTTGAGTGAGGTTTCTCTCCTGCTTCCTCTTCATCTATCAATGAAATCTTAGCTGAGCTCATCTCTTCTCCCCTCCCCACCTGGCAGTTTATGAGATCCATTGATCCATTCTCATTTCCCACCTGGAAATCTACAAGACCCTTTCTAGATCTCTTTCCCTTATGACTGAGGGCGTCATCCTTCTCTAGCCACCTCTTTAACACCTATTGCTGCCTTCTGGTCAACAACTTCTAAACATGCCACTTAGTTGTTCTCTTCAAAATCCATTTGTACCTCCAATGCACCTTTGCGTCCTGTTGCATATTGAATGCTAGCATCTCCATCTGGACTCTGATTTCCCGTAGTTCCTTGTCTATCTCCGCTTTTCTCTTCTGTGGGCAGACTTCCCCCTGACCGTGCTCATAGCTTCCAATGGCCATCTTGTTTCACTTGTAGACATTTGTTGCACACCTTGCAACATCTTCAACACAACATCACACTCTGTCTCCCTCACCCATAGAAATAAATTTTGTATTAGCTCTGATACCACCTGTTGCAAACCCCACCCCTTCTCCTTCGGGGATGCACGACCTCCCAGTCTAGGATCGTTTGAAAATACTGAGTCAGATCAACTCCTTATATTCTTCCCTAGAACCCAAATCTTCTATCACAGATCCTTCCTTTTTCTGGCGCAAGTTATGTGGCACCTGTGGACCCTCTTCTTAGCGCTCTCAAAGTTTTAACGCTAACAATGCTAGTTCTTTGTGATAGAATCCCCCCTTGATGTGACCACAAACTAGGACTGTGGGTTAGCTCCCTTCGTGATCCCATGCTTTGGGACTTTCACGAGATGCTTACTCCCTTTTCACGATTCTCAAACCGGTGAATACTCTTCAGGACCATATCTATGGTCCACGTTCCTCTCGTGATCAAGGGCTTTGATGAATTTGTGAGTTCAGACTTCACGAGTCCTTTTCTCGGGTATTATTCTTTCGACTTATCTTGACTATGTGGATTTTCTTCCACATGCCCTATGGATCCAATGGTCTAGAATTACTTCGCACCCCTTGAATTCGCAAAGATCTCTATCTGCTCCTGGAAGACCCTCTAAGGTTCCTCCTCTTGAACCTCTCGATCTTCTGACACTAGTCTCCTCCTCGAAGGGCGATTTCACTGTCTTCAGGACTTTGAAAAGTTCCCAACTTCCTTTTCACACTTAGCGAAAATTCCCCTTTTGAGACTTAGGTTGTTCTCGAACTTCTTCTGCATTCCTTGCAGAACTTTATGCAGACTCTTCCACAACTTTGCTCATCTTGAAAACTTTCCAAGTTCACATTCCTTTGTGAACTTCTTTGTTCCCTCCTCGAAACGTGTCGCTCTTCCTCCCGAGCTTTGTAATATGGACTTACAGCTCCTAGGCACACTCCTTGCGCTCGGCTAAGCTTCTCGACAACTTCTCCCTTAGACTTACATAAAGATTTGAGGCCCCTCCTTTCCTTTGTCGATGTTCTTCTTGCAAATCCTTCCTTCACCAAAATGTTCAACAATCTTGGGGTTCTCCAATTCTTTTGACAATGTTGCTTCTATGCACACTCACACTAGCTCGATGCCCTCCTAGCAGATTATTTCAAAGTGTTCAGTAACTCTGAGTTGTTCGTTCTCTCACATAGTATTTCATTACAAGGCACTTAACCACCTTGAAATTTCTCCCTGAGTCTGTGAATCAACCTGCTATTCCCTCCCAATAACTTCTCTTCTAACTCCATTGAGTTCAGACACACACTCCTTGTGTCAGCTTACAAAGTTTACACCCTCTGTCGCGCACTCCTTGCACTTAGCCTAGAGAACTAGACTTAACTCAACACACTCTCGGATAGAGAACTGCATCCCTATCCATACAGACGATTTCTAACCTTCCTCTATGATTCAAATGCATGTAAAAAAAATTCTCAACACAAGATCCATTACACAGAAATTTAAAATAGGAAAAACTGTCATTTTTTATTAATGGTGGAATGTCAATTTACAATAGTGGAGTCCAGACTGTGACTGAGTCTCGGCTCTCATCAACTCTCCTAACTTTTCTTACAATGAGTTTTAATCAACCTCCAACAACCTCTATCGTCTAACCTTTACTTAGCAACAATATAAAAATTTATACAATAGGGGCTCAATGAGATTCCCCCGCAAGCTAAACTAGTGGTGTCAAATCATCATTCCTAATGCCTATCGAAAGGAAAAATTACAATGATGAAAATATGCTCCAAATCGGATGCATATCTCTCCTACCGTTAGCCTATTAACGACAACCTTATCTCCAGCTTGTGCGAAGGCATATCTTTCTCTTCCATCTTGTCTTCATTAAATGCCCGGATCTTGCCTTGGATTCTTGAGCCAAAATGAGAGGGTGACACCTCTCCTCCCTGGAATGCACACCATGCATGTTAATGAGTTGGCACATGCTAAGGTGGAGTGATGCTCTTGTATCAACTTGACTTGAAGTACCAAGAATTATCACAGTCTGAAAGATAGAAGTTGTTGAGTAATCTATTAGCCCCAAATGCCCCATTACCAACTAGTCCACCTCCTTTCAAATCCACCATCTTCCCTGAACTAACCAAGAAGGATATTGCCATGATTTTTTAGGTTTTAGGCTATGAACATGATAGATCATTGGATGAGACCATTTTAGGGATTCTTTCTATCTCATGTCCACCAGAGCTAATCACCCTCACAAAATTTGATTATTGTTAGTTCCTATAGGAAGTCATAAACTTCCAATTGTCAAATTTCCACATTAATAAGTCTTTAAGGTACTAGGCCTACATGGTGCACCTCATATTATTTAGTAATTCTTCTTTTTTTGAGATCTTTGGGATCAAAACAAAGGATGATTCAGGTAAAACCAAGCCAATAATTGAGTGGACTGAGGAGGTGAGGAAACATGACTAGAATAAAGGTTTCATCCTTTATGTAAACAAGTTCATGAGTGTATGCTACATTCTTCTCCATGGCACTCAACCTCCTAGGATGTTTTGTGAGTTTAAAAAGATACTACAACTAAGAAAAGATACCAGATTAGGATATTGGTACCTGGTTGAGGATCACACCATCATTAGAGTATATGGTTTTGAATAGAATCCATAGAAGCTGCCAATGTTCCTAACTCCAATAATATTTGTTTTGGAATACATAAGAGAAAGTCTCATTTCAAATCAATTTCATTTTTTCCAACGTAAGGAGGCCATAACTTTCAAGATACCTGAAGTGGTTGGCCCTTTCTTGGTCAATCTTAGAATTTCTCTAGTTGCTACAAAATAAATGATACAATAGCTGGATTTTGAAAAAGGAAGTAAATGGGTGTATGACCCACATGGTGTGATTGCAACGAGAAGGCCCATGTGCAAGCATCTTCCAAATCCTATAGTGGAAAGAATTGCTAACCTAGATTCATGAGAATATGTTAAGAGGATTATAGAGGTAGAGGCCCAAAATAAAACTACCACTGAGTCAATGGACCAATCCAATGTAAGTCAGAGTCCTCGGAAACACGAATTACAACTTGGAAAGAGGAAACTTTCATACATGCATTTGGAAATGGATATTGATGATCAATTGAGTGAGAAGCTAAGAAACAATACTAAAGGTGATGAAGAATTATACTTATAGGGGTTCTTAGCTAAGTTTACAGGAGAAGGGAAGGGCATATTGAAAATAATACAAGGATCAAGTGAAGCTAGTTCAACCTCAAAGGGGTCTTTTATCACTGTCGAGCATCCCAGTTCAGTTCTATTATCAGCACCAGAAGTTTCACATACTTCTGCAGCTGAAGGAACCTCTGATAAGAATCCCTCACTATTTTTACAGTATTTGGATATACAGAGAAAACATCAAGGGTTGAAAAAGGAAATGTATCCTTGGGCTTGGGGAGAAAACAATTCTCAACCAAAATCACTATTTGTTGTGGATTACTAACATGCTATATTCAATTTGGATATACTAGATTCAAAGGCAATTAATCCTTTTTTTTTTGCAGATTACAAAGCCACTCAAATGAGAGTAAAGCTTCAAGATATCCACCCTGTGGATATGATTGAATTTCACCAACAAACAAGTGATATGTTGTATAAATGGGTCTTGCAATCATCTACCAGTGAGAGGAAGATGAAAAATATGGTAATCAAAATAGAAAAGTAGTTGACGTAGGAGAGAGTGGCCACTAAAGCCAATAGAATTTAGATTAATGAGTTGGAGAGGAAGATTATTTCCCTAGGAGCATATCCTAAAAACCTGATTGTTGTAGAGACCTAGTCAAAGAGAAGGATAACGAGATTTATATCCTCAGTAAAAAGATAATTTTTCCTGATGTAAAACATGTTCATACCCTGGAGTTGCATGCTAGTCAAGAGGAAAAGGATCATATTTACCAACAATTATGGGAAAGTATAAATATCATAGAACGACTACAAGATGAAATTGAAACATGGAAAGACGAGAAAACACAATGATTGCAGGAAGCCAAGTCAACTACAATGAAAATTGCTCCATTAGACCCGTCAGAGGGATTATCAAAAGTCATGGTTGATTTTAGTGTGAAGGAGATCAAGTTGGACACTGTGACAACCCAACTCAAACAAAGAGATGCCAAGGTAGAAGAACTAGAAGATTGGTGAAGAGAAGCGAGTTATGTTTGGAACAAATCAATGCTGCTAAAGAGGAAGCTCAGAAGGAAGCAAGTAGAATGAAGGAAAGGGTGATAGAGAGACTAGCCATGAAAGGAGATAAGCATATCATTTGGGAAGATATGGCTGACAAAATTTTTAAGAATTGATTTTATTTTACCCTGGTGCAGAATGAGATTGATTTAATCACCATAGTCTTGAAACACATAAAAGGAACAAAAAATGAGTTGGAGAATAAACCTGATTTGTAAATTGATATAATAAAGTTCTTGAACATCAAAAATACAGAGGAGTTGAAGGATTTGCAAGTCAATGAAATAAATAGCATTGTAATGGGTGTTAAAAGAGTTATTACAAAAAGGATATTGCTGCAAAATATGAAAACTAAGTGTCATAAGGTTATGAGGGATATCTCTACTTTTAAGAATATTTTTAATGATGCCATCAAGCATGGATTACCATCATTTGGGAATGAAAATGGGGATTTGTATCCAATAAATAATTATCAGAAGCTATTAGAATATAGGAAGAACAATGATAGTAAGTTAGAAAATCTTGATGGCACTTTGAAGGGGAAAGATGTAGTAGAATTGTTGGAAGGGGATTTTGAGTTGTTGCACAATGTGAAAATGATTTTCATGAAATTACGTCCCCCATTCTATGAGCAATACACTAATTTGGATGAGGTAGTAAGAAACTTGAATGATCATAAGTATCTGATGGGAAAATATTGGAAAATATTGTGTCAATTTTCTAAATTACCATTGGGAAGACAAGGCGAATCGAGTGGCACTCACCCAACTCCCTAAGGTAATATTTTACTGAGTAATTTTTCATGTACATTAATTTTTACCTAAGTGATATTATGATATAGTTGAATATATTAAGAATGAATTTTTCCAAAGTGTTTTATCAAGTTGTAATAGGAATACCTTGTATGTTTTATTGTATAGTTCTTTTGAATCCATCCACCCATCCCCTTTAAATTGCGTATGTTTGATACATATAGGAATTGTAGGTGTGTTAATACCTAGGTGTGCGTTTTCATCATGCCTTGGTTTCATGCATTTTTAAGAATTTTTGGTTTCAAAATGTAAAATGCACAACTAAAGTATGAATTTATGTAAAATTATAAAATACAAAATCCACAACTTTTATCACTCAATTTGGAGGTCATATGATTCCTAGGCGTGCATTTTATAGTAATCTAGTTTTACCATCTTGTTGACAAGGTATAATTTCGTAGCAATAGTAAGGGGTGATCCCCAATACACAGTCCCAATTAGACTATGCATCGTTTGGTTTAGGATAACCAACCAAAGTTGGGCTTGGCTTCCATTACTGGTTATGAGGGTGAATATGGATGGTTATGCAATGTAAATATGTAGATGAAGACTATGTATAAAAAAAATCTAATCTACTTCTACTCTATTCTATCCTACCATTACTGGTTATGAGGGTGAAGATGGATGGTTATGCAATGTAAATATGTATATGAAGACTATGTATTAAAAGAAATATAATCTACTTCTAATCTATTATATCCTATCATTATTGGTTATTTTTATAGCATAGAATGCTACACCTATGCATTTGTGATATGTCCTACCCTTCCCTTTGGCTTGCAAAATCAAAATCCCACCTTGCCTCATCCAATTCATCTAAAAAACATTACTTTTGAACATATTTGTGGGTTTCCTTTGATAAACACGTGGACCCGTGCCTTTATAATGTGCAACCTGCATATTCCCTCAAAAATAATGAAAAATAAATAATTCTGAGATTTCGAGTGGGTTTTCGATTGGGATTGTTTTCCCAATGTCTCCAATCTCATACAAAATGGATTTAAACCTCCCCATCCCCTTTGGAAGAGTATAAAATCATCTTTGATGGAAATGATGAGGACGAATCTGATGGTGCAAGGTTATGCTGAGAAAATTGAGCAAGCTTCCCTCCCCCTTCATCCTCTGAGAAGTTTTCCCTCAGCCTAGAAAATCCTTTTTCCAGAGTTACTTCCTCTCATATATAGTTATAAGGCGTGCTCCTATCCTTATTGAAATATCTGAGGAAGAGTTTCATTGAGTTGATGATTGAAGGACTTCAGGAGGAACCCAGGTGATTGATTCTGAAATGGTGCCATAAGCAGCGTTAGGTTGTAACTAACTCTCTTATTTTGTTGATTAATAGAAGAGTATCTTTTCCTTCCAATATTGTGTTCACTTGTTTCAGTGAAATCTTATATGTTCATTTTGTTTCATATATTCTTTGAAGTGTACCTTTTATATATGCTACTAGGGCCTATAACTACTACGTTGCAACACAATCTAGGTCTCTTATTGCATACTTGTACAGGAAGAGACCAAGAGAGTTTCAAGAAGCAGGAGCAGGGATCAACATCAAATGAAGGGTTTAAGGTGTACACCTTCTCTTCTCTCCTTTCCTTATCTCTCTCTCTCTAAAAATTTATTTGTTCTTTTTTTGCATGTTTGATTGCGAGGTCAGATTTAATATTCTATATCCAGTATCACTATGTTGTGACATGACCCAAGGTCACAAGGGAAATATCTGTTAGCCTATGGCTTACCTTTACCAATCACTAAGTCTAAATTGTCACCTATATTTGTATTATTCATTTAGGATATTAGTAATATATCCTCAAGTGATGACTAATGAGTTAGTTAAGATTGCCTAGCCTAGTCATCATGCATGATTTTAGGATCTAGAGCAAATCTCTCTATGAGGTGGCATCACCCATTGTACTATAAATATGTAACATTGGAGTGAATAAAGTATGTGTTGTCTATTATGCCTTTTCTTCCATGTTGTTGTTCTTGTCTCTAATTTATTTTGTTTAATTTCTTCAATTGGTATCAGAGCCTGGCTGGGCTTAATCCCTCACGGGAGTGCCCAGGAAGATGTGATAGCCATTGGAAGTTTGAGCGAGTGTGTGTTGTGTTTGAGAAGAGTACTGTAGTTGCGTAGAGTTGTTTTTGATATTGCAGGTTGCATAAGATAACAGATTGCGTTTAAAGCATAGATAGTAGATTGCATTTTAAAAAGAAAGGACAGTTTGATCTGGAGGATTAACGGATCTGTGTACTGGTAGCTTCTGCACTTTCACGCAAGTCACAATCTGTATTTAGAGAAGATTCGCCCGCCTGTATACTGCGAGAGGAGAAGTGATCTGCTACCAAGGAATGATTAGCCAGTGAAGAGAGGCCCGGGGGCTGCCATTTGATATATCAAGGTATCCTGGTACCATTAGAATCACCTTTGCTGACTATATGAGAGCCTGCGTGGAAGAAAAAGAACCGCTGCTGTATACAGAAGC
>JASDQU010103197.1:263359-277268 GCA_032191745.1 Picea mariana | reverse complement strand
AGCAATTATTTGATCTACATAATGTGCCACATACACAAAAGGTACAAATTGCTTCTTTATATTTAGAACCTAATCAATTTGTATGGTATCGATGGCTTTGTTCTCGCAAATCACTCGTCACTTGGACAATTTTCACAGAAGAAATGATAACACTGATGAAATTACTAAGGCAACTGAGAGGTGGGGGGTGAATAAGTTGTTATTTTGCTTAAACAATATTAAGTCTATTAAGCCATTTTTAATCTTTCATCAAGTGACCATCAATATTATACATAATATGAACAACATAAATAATGAGCATCAATCACACATAAGATATACACAGAGACAGATTTTCACGAGGAAACCCATAAAGGAAGAAAACCTCTTCTTCTTCTTTGAAATGATAGGCAGTCTTTTAAGTTCTGTACATCATCTATGTTTGAGCACCAACTCAAAGTGAGGCTACTACCTCTTTTTTACAAGCTCCAACTTGTTGAGAGCACCAACTCTCTGGTTTCTCTAACACCGACTAGAAGAAAGCATCAACTCCCTGAGTGTTCTAGCACCGACTGGATGAAAGCACGTACTTCCACTTATACAAGCACCAACTTGTTTGAGAGAACCAACTCTCTAGTTTCTCTAGCACCCACTAGAAGGAAGCACCAACTCCCTGAGTGTTCCAACACCGATTGGATGGAAGCACCTACTTCCACTTATACAAGCACCAACTTGCATATAGAAAACTCTGTGTTTTCCCAAGCACCACTCTGCCACCTTGTTTTCTAGCCACAACTAGATGGAAGCTACAACTCCCAATATTCAAGCACCAACTCGAATATCAAAGGAGCACAGTCCTCCCTAGTGTCACCCTACCTCCCTGATTATAAATAAATGATTGAATAACCAACAACACAGATAAATCGATTCTTACCACTTCTTCTCTGTTCTGTAAATCTGGTCTGCTTCTAACTGTTCTGCAATTCTTCTCTTCCCTTGTCTGTTCTGCAATTCTGCTATGCTTCAAGATGCTCTGCAATTTTGCTCTTGCTTCTGTCTATTCCTCATATGTTACTCATCTTTGAGTTTTATCTCACACTGTGCATACTGTCGGTCTCACACTGCGCATACTGTAATTTTCCCTTTCTTACAGTTCAACTCATTTTTCATTTAGAATGACCAACCACGCATAGTCACTGCATATTTTGTTTATACACTACTACCCCTTCAGTTACCCCTCAAATCCCTAGAACAACGCTTCAGCAACTGAAACGCCAACCGTCCAAGAACCATGATTCGGTTCTGCTAACTGGATCATAACTGAACAATTAATCATGAAGAGCAACAGTAGCCCTTCGATCAGATTTCCAAGTATCCAACACCGTTGGATTACAAGCACAGGGTCTCGCGTTGATTTCACCATTTCACATTTCGACATTTCGGCATTCCCGTGGTGAAGAGTCTCGACTCTTCATGTTACGATCGCAAAAAAGGAGCTTAGCTTGGTTCTAGCTCCTCCCTCTCACATGACCACTGACGGTGACCACAACCTACACCAAAAGGTGTTTTTCCCTTCGAGTCATAGTGACTCCAACTCACAAAATCTCCGAAGTGATCGGACGGTTCACATAACCCGCTGAGATGGACGATTGACAAGATTTCATAGTTTTGCCTTTTGGGTTTTCGAGACTCACAATAGTCCCTTTCGACATTTCGGAGTTCGAGACTTCGTGATGGTGGAGTTTATGCTTGCTATGTAAAAACCCCGAAATAGAAAGTTCCGATGTGACGTACACCTGCTGACGTCACACATGGATTGACACGTGCTGAATAGTTGCCTTGTGTCACTCTGAATCATGACTTACATGTGCCTGAAATGTTGAATCAGCTTGACACTTATCATTTCCTGATTGTGCCACGTGTCCTTAGCTGACGTGGTTTATTGATGTGTCTGTTTCGAGATTTCGGGGTTCGCTACTTCAAAGGTTAAAGTTCCTTTGATCTTTGATTTCCCGGTCTACTAAACTCCGAAATGGAGTCTTTGTTGATGCTCTGATCTTTCGCATTTCACGATTTCATCATTCTTGTCGTGAGTGGCCTTGACACCTCCAACTCCCGGTATCTGAAACTCCGAAATGGAGATTAAGTCGTGGTTTCGCATTTCACGATTTTCTACCGTGAGTTGCTTCCTTGATTCCTCCAGCTCCCGGTATCCGAAACTCCAAAATGGAGTTTACACTTCTGATCTTGCCATGCGATCATCATTGCGCTGCTGGTCTTGCCACTTTCTCTTGTTCGTCATCGTCGGGCTAAGCTTGCCATTGATGACAAACAAATACTTTGCCTTCTGTCTACCCGTAATAAATATGCCAACAAGCACACTATGAGGATACAAGGAGCAATACATTCTTTATCCAATTGATAAATCTTAAGCAAAAGGGTTCAGTTACCAAGCACATTAAGAACTTCCAAAGATTGAATATAAAGGTAACCGATATTCCAGATGAGCACTTGATTGATGTATTCATAGGAACTTTAAAGGATAACATTCAACATGAGGTTCGCCTTTGGGAACCCAAATCATTGGAGAATGCATTTAAGGTGGGAAGAAATGTTGAAAGTAAAAATATGGCTATGGCTACTAGAAGGACCAATCCTAACATCTATAGAGAGAACAATGCTCCTTCTTCTAAAACACTTCAACCTACAAGGTTGACACCTCAACAATTGGAGGAAACAAAAGCAAAAGGTTTATGCTTTAATTGTGACAACAAGTACAATAAGGGACATAAGTGTGGTGAGAATAAATTATTCTACATAGATTGCAAAGAGGAAGAAGAACAAGAACAAGAACAAGAACCATCTCAAGATGAAAACGTAGAAGCAATTTCATCTGAAGAGTTGACTCCCATGATATCGTGTAATGCATTGGCTGGAATTAGCACTCTTCAAACCCTCAAGATCGAAGGATATATCGAAAAGAAAAAGGTAATAGTCCTCATTGATTCTGGCAGTACTCATAATCTCATTCACTATAAATTAGCCAAAGCTCTCAATTGCTTTGTATATCTAGCGCCAGAGTTTCAAGTAATGATTGCAGATGGAGGAACTATCAATTGCTCAGGAAAATGCAATAAGATCAATCTTACTATGAGGGAATATGTAATGAATAGTCCAATGATTGCTATTCCCATGAGTGGTGCAGATGTTGTACTAGGAATCCAATGGTTACAATCATTAGGAACAATGGCTTTTAATTTTCAAGAACTTTTCATGAAATTTTCATTGGAAGGAAAAGAAATTGAGTCGAGAGGTATCACAGGGAAATCCAGTAAGGTGATAAGCTCTAATGGCATGACAAAATTATTGAAAAAGGGGCATCAAGGTGTTATTGCACAACTATGCTCACTAGATGTTCAAACATCTAAGCCATCTATTTATCAAGATCTCCAAAGGATCATTGATAAGCATTCCAAAGTATTTGAAGATATTCCCAAAGGTCTTCCACCCACTCGAAATCATGATCATGAAATTCACTTAATTCCTAGGATTGTTCCTCCTAACATCAGGCCATACAGATACCGTTATGCCCAGAAGAGTGAAATTCAGCACATGGTTGAAGAAATGTTAGAGGCTGGCATTATTAGACCTAGCTAAATTTCTTACTCTGCACCAGTGGTAATGGTATTCAAGAAAGATAGTTCATGGCGCATGTGTCCATATTATAAAGAGCTCAACAAGATCACTATTAAATATAAGTTTCCCATTCCTGTCATTGATGAATTGTTATATGAACTACATGGAGCAATCTATTTCACAAAATTGGATCTTCGTTCATTAGATCAGAATGAAGGAAGAAGATATCCCAAAAACAACATTCTGAACTCAGGAAGGCCATTATGAATTTTTGGTCATGCCTTTTGGCCTTACAAATGCACCTTCCACATTCCAAGGGTTGATGAATTCCATTTTCAAGCCCTTCCTTCGAAAATTTGTGTTAGTATTTTTTGATGATATCCTAATCTATAACAAGTCTTGGGAGGATCTTGTGCGACATGTTGACAAGGTGCTACAACTACTAAAGGAGCAACAACTATATGCCAAACCATCCAAATGTTTCTTTGGAGTAAAGGAGGTAGAGTATTTGGGTCATATTGTATCTCATGAAGGTGTCAAGGTAGACCCTAACAAGATTAAGGCCATGATGGACTGGCCGATTCCCAAAACATTGAAGAATCTTAAAGGATTTTTGGGTTTGATAGGTTACTACCACAAGTTTGTTCAGAACTTTGGAAGAATAGCAACACCTTTAACGACGCTAACTAAGAAGGATGCATTTTCATGGACTCCAGAGGCAACTAAATCTTTTGAACAACTTAAAGAGGTGATGTGCAAAGCTCCTATCTTGACCACTCCATACTTCACAAAAACCTTTATTGTGGAATGTGATGCCTCGGGAAATGGAATTGGTGTTGTCCTAATGCAAGAAGGAAGGCCCCTGGCTTTTGAAAGTCGACCNGCAAGAAGGAAGGCCCCTAGCTTTTGAAAGTCGACCACTCAAGGGAAAGGACTTACACAAACCCATTTATGAGAAGGAAATGATGGCAATACTACATGCATTGAAGAAATGGCGTCCTTACCTAATAGGTAGGCACTTCAAGGTCAAAACAGATCATGTTAGTTTTAAATACTTCTTGGAACAAAGACTATCTTTAGAAGAACAACAAAAATGGGTAACCAAGATATTGGGTTATGATTTTGAAATCGTCTATAAAAAGGGGAAGAAAAATGTTGTGATAGATGCACTCTCAAGAAAGGATGAAGATGTTGAGGCCTTTCTCTGTGCTATCTCGATCATCCAACCCGATTGGAAAATAGAATCAAGGGATGAATGGAAGAATGATGAAAAAATGTGGACTCTCATTCAAAGGTTGCAGTAGGATTCCAATGCATCAGATACATTTACATGGAAAAATGATTCACTATGGTACAAAGATCACTTATATTTATGTAAGAACTCCAAACTCAAACAAAAGGTACTATTGGAATTGCACACCTCTCCAGTATGAGGGCACTTGGGATATTTGAAAACCTACCATAGAGTCAAGAAGGATTTTTTTTGGGATGGCCTTAAAAATGATGTTCAAAGTTTTGTGGGAGAATGTTTGGTTTGGCAACAAAATAAGGTGGAAACAATTAAGACCCCATGTCTTTTACAACCAATATCCATCCCAAGTCAGCGTTGGGAGGAGGTTTCCATGGATTTCATCACTGGGTTACCGAAGTCTGAAGGAAAGAGTGTCATCATGGTGATTGTTGATAGACGGACCAAGTACGCACACTTTTGTGCACTATCTCATCCCTTCAAAGCTAGTACAGTTGCCACCGCATTCACAGAGACAGTTCAAAAGCTACATGGTAGCCCAAAGATTATTGTAAGTGATAGGGATCCCATCTTCACTGGACATTTTTGACATAATTATTTTCTTGTTTGGGTACTCAATTGGCTCATAGCTCATCCTATCATCCTCAATCCGATGGACAAACCGAGATAGTGAACAAATGTCTGGAAGGCTACCTTCGTTGCTTTGTCTCTGATAAACAAACACAATGGTTAAAATGGTTACCCTTGGCAGAATGGTGGTATAACACTTCCTTTCATACTGCAACAAAAATGACACCATTTATGGCACTTTATGGATACCACCCTCCTTCCATCACTTCTTCTCTAAAAGAAAAATCTAAGGTTCAAGCAGTGGAAGATCATATCGAGAATCAACAACAAGTTCTCCAAATCTTAAAGGACAACCTGACCATGCCACATAATCGCATGAAACAACAAGCATATCAACATCGTAGTGAAATAAGTTTTGAAGTAGGGGATTGGGTGTTTTTAAGACTACAACCATACAAACAGATGTCCCTCAAGCAAACCAAGAAGGATAATAAATTATCACCAAAGTACTATGGCCCTTATAAGGTGTTGCAAAAGATTGGTACTATGGCATACAAATTGGAGTTGCCTACATCTTCACGAGTACACCCAGTTTTCCATGTTTCATGCTTAAATAAGGTTATTGGCGACAAGATCCCAGTTCAAACTATATTGCCAAAACTTGACGAGGAAGGAAAAATCATATTGGAGCCTGAAGCCATCACTGACACAAGAATTCGCCAGCTGAGGAATAGATCCATTTCAGAGTATCTCATTAAATGGAGGAAACTATCGGCTGAAGATTCCACTTAAGAAGATGAGTCTTTTATACAAAAGCATCCAGAGTTACTCAAGCGTTGCGGACAACACTTGTCTCAAGGGGAGGGGCATGTTAAGCCCTAATATTGGCTCATTACCCCTTAATTGGGGCATATTACATTAGTAATGTTATTTTATTTATGTCAGCTTTATTCCATTAGTTGTAATTATACCTCCTAGTCTCCTATATATACCAAGGAGACATTTTCATTTGGAATCATCTTGTACTTGAACATTTAAGTGGAGTAAAAGGAGGTTTCCCCCTTGAAGAGGCTTATTATCTGAAATTATCTCTTTTTCAAGGCGTTGAGTACTTTTTCTGAGGTTTTTCTATGCTATATTGATATTTGGTTGTTAACACCAACAAGATCAATTATGGCTTGAATAAAAATACCAAAAACCATTGCAGATGAACCAAAGGAAAGACAATACAATAGGTTGAGCACTTACCAACCCAACAAAGGAAGATGGAAGAGATAGAAACCCTAGACATATTCCTTCCAAGTGGATAATAACCCTTCAAATGGATCATTCTTGCTATCTAGTAGAAGTCTTGAATACTCACTACAATTCTTTGATGCACCAAGAAAATAACCAAGAAAGAGAGAGATCCAATAATTGACGCCACAACCTACAATAGGTAGATCTTCAACCAATTGTATTCTCAAATATTGTCCATCAACAACAAAAATTGGAATGAGAGGAGACCCTTTATTTATAGACGAGGCTTCTACATCCTTCTCGTTCTTTATTATTTTCTATCTCCCTAAAATTAGCCTAGGAGAATCACAAAAAGTGACTTGTCATTCACATAATGAAGAAGACTAAGTCAAACACAAGTAAAACATGCCACAAGTACAATAAAACCCTCATGAGAAGGGGGTGTTTCAAAAAAGGAGGGACTAGGTGTAGATGCTCAACATTCCCTTGAAAAAGTGTAGTCCAAGCCTTAAAACATGTTGTAGAAGCCTTCCAAGTGAAGAAAAGTCCAACTTCTAGCCTCATAATGTGGAACGACCTCATGGAAGGAGTAAGAAAGGCCTCAAAAGATGTATGACTCCTCAAATAATGCTCATAAACCCTTGAAATATGTATCCAAGTCATGACCATGTCCATAACTCATGTCAAGGCACCTCCACGAAACATGGAAGTGACCCTCCAAGTGAAAAAATGGGTCATAAAACCCCCAACGGCTAAAGTGACATCCAAAAGAGTGGGGTCAACCCTTAAATCAAGTGTAAAATAACTCAAAATATGACCATATTTGAGAGTGCTATAGGAGCCTCAACATGGCATGTGTAGAAGTGACCCATGCAATTGAAAATAACCCATATGTGCCTCGAAGGATGTGATTGGTGCCTTAGGATCACTTCCTTGAGAACTGTGAAATGCCCTGGGAAACCTGAAACTGAAGGAGCATTTACAAAATCACCTCCAAGAGTAGATGGCCAAAGTGTGATACATACATAAGATAAGGGTCCATTCTTAGGTATAACATACGTGTGTTTAAAATAGGTGTGACAACCTTTACAACATGAGCAACACTTTTACATTACATATAAATAAGTTAGAGAGACTAATAACTCCCTTAGATCATGTGTCCTAGTAGATCCATCCCAAGACACGCACATGCCTACCCATATCATAAACGACCGAAAAAATGACGAGTTACTGACACTAAGGGATCATTAGTCAAATCCATAGGAGCAATGCATATCTTGAAATGGGGACTAAAAGGATGGAACATGACCGACCACAAGGGGTCTGGAGATACCACATAGCCCCCCCACTAATACATAGAACATCTAAGCATGCCCCAATATAATACATGAGTACAAATACAACCACACTTTTGGCTCATCATGATACAATGATGCACATAATTTTCTCATATGATGGGTCACATCTAGCAACAAATGTAGGGTACACTAAAGTGAATTTGAGGTGTAACAATTGGCTCCAACTCAGGGACATTTGCTCATCTTAAGAGTGCATGAGAACTTCAGAATCTACAAAATCTGTAGACTTGAAGCATTCTCAAACAATGGATGTCAAAAGTAGGGAAGGGTGAAGACACAAGTGCCTTTTCCCCTTCCCCAAGAGAGGAATAAATCCATGCGTAAATGAAATATATCCAAGCACATGTTAGTAACACCACATATTAGAGAAAAATATGTATGTGTGAGCATCATCTTACTTTATTCTAAAATAAAATGAAAATACAAAAATCAATAAAATGAAACACACAAATAAGAAAGGCTAATAAACTTACTATTATACAAGGATGCCCCGTGGCGTCAAATATTACCTTGATAGAACATCTTTAAAACTTGCCCATTCACAAGCAAAGGCAGTTGCTCACCATCCAAATGACTAAGACATAAAGAATTGTCACCTATGGAATCTTCAATTTTGTAAGGACCCATCCAAAAACTTTCAAAACTTACCATGTTTACCTACCTTTTCATTTTTTTGTTCCACATGATAACATGATCACTTATCTAGAAATTCTTCTGGCAATCCTTCTTGTTGAACTTTGGCTTTATCTTTTCTTAATTGTTTCCTAGATGATAAAATGCGTGTCTTTTATTTTCATCAAGATCGGTAGGCTAATTGATTCTATTAGCCCATAGAGCATACTTGATCTTGTTATCCCAATTTTTCTTGTTGTCCTCCACTATCTTCTTATTACTCGATTTTGAAAAACCATTTCCCATAGGGAAAGATTTGGAGGGGTTGGCTGGGGTGGCACCAAAGTCAAAACAAAAGGTTGACATATCTACAAAACTGGAAATTTTAGAATTTCTAGTGATGATCTTTGTTGGCCTTCCAAAACAAGTGGTGATCTTCTTTTTCAAAAATTCAATTACCACCTTTTCAATGGCTTACTGGATTGCGTCATCCTAGAAACATTCCAAACTGTCATATAACTAAATGAAGGAATCTTTGTATTCACTAATTAAATTTTGATCTCTCTCCTTTCTCCGCTTGAAGTTCCTTTGTCAACCTTCACAATCTTAGGATCGTCAAGAGATCTAGCATTGATTTTTATGTACTCATTGTTGAATTTTGATGATAATCTCATGCACATGTAGTTTATTCCATTTATCATGTACTTGAACACAAACAAATGCAACAACACCATACACAAGTGCTGCAATAACCAAGATCACAAGAAGAATAACCATGCACAAGAACACAAGAAATATCCTGGGAAAACCCTTCTCAAATAAGGGAAAAACTCAACAATCATTTGCTATATTCTCAAGAGAAGATCCCCCACACCATAGACCTTAGCATACAAGAGGGTGCTTACAAAAACCTAGAACCTAGCGCCCAAGAGAGGTGTGCACTTCAGTCGTACATGCACTTCCTGGAATTCTGAGTTGACAAGTGAGAGTGTGCGATCCTCAATGGGGATTCACCTTTATTTATACAAGAACTAACACGACAAAAGGCGTGTCTATTGGCACAATAGGGCCAACCTCATTAAATCAATAACATAGTTAATCATTACAAATATCAATTATCTTTCATATGGTGGGGCCAACTTGTATCCTTCATAACATAATTAGGGTTACAAGTAAATCTTACTCTCAAACAATATAACAAGGATCTCTCTCATCCTATAGTTCTCAGCCACTAGGGACACGTCCACCTGTACTCATCCATAGGGACGTCACACTCAACAAATCACTCAACTGAGTCCACATGAGTACCATCTGGAGTACCATCTCAAGCCAACTCAACTAAGGCCATAGGAGTACAAGGCAAGAGACCATCTCAAGTCATCTCAACTCAGTCTAGAGGAGTAGACAAGAGACCACACGTCATAACAACTCAGTCGAGAGTCTGGCGCACACCCATCACATGGGCACACCCAACACTTGGGCTCTCTCTCACAGATGTCTCAACTCAGTCCAGAGGAGAATGATCTAGAGGATGTCTCATGAAGCTGTAATCAACAACACTCCCTCTCAGCTAGGGAGGCATTCTCCACCAGGCCAAGTCTCTCACAGAAGTACTTGAACTTCATCCTGGCAAGCATTTTGGTGAAGAAATCTGCAACATGCTCATGTGTAGAAAGGTACTGCATGTGTACTGCTTTCCTCTGCACCATATCTCTGACATAATGGTATTTGATCTCAATGTGTTTCGATTTATCGTGAAACACAAGATTCTCTAAGAGATTCACACAGCTCTGGTTATTGCATTGGATAACAGTGGAATCCATCTCATGAACAAATAAATATGCAAGGAGCTTGCGAAGCCACACTACTTCGCGAACTGCCACACATAACACTATGTACTCTGCTTCTGCGGTACTCAAAGCCACAGAGTTATTTTTCCTACTACACCAGGAAACCATGGCAGATCCCAAGGTAAAACAACAACCGAATGTGCTCTTCCAGTCCACTACACTCCCTACCCAATCTGCATCGGCATGTCCCTGCAATCTCATGTCTACACCAGAGGCATATCTCAGACCATATCCAACTGTGCCTCATAGATATCTCAGCACATGCTTTGCTGCTATCCAGTGAGTCTGTCTCGACTGACTCATAAACAGACTGAGTACATGTACTGCATAGCATATATCAGGTATGGTGTTAACCAGATACATCAATGATCCAATCAGTTGTCGATAAAGATGTGGATCAATCTCGCCTGAATCAATAGAAGCCTCGGTCATTTTCTTTAGATACATCACCATCGGTGTAGGCATGGACTTGCAGTTTGTCATACCAAATTTCTTCAATATCTCCACTGTATATTTTCCTTGGCTCAAGAAAATCTTATTAGTCCTCTTGTTAGCCTATGGCTTACCTTTACCAATCACTAAGTCTAAATTGTCACCTATATTTGTATTATTCATTTAGGATATTAGTAATATATTCTCAAGTGATGACTAATGAGTTAGTTAAGATTGCCTAGCCTAGTCATCGTGCACGATTTTAGGATCTAGAGCAAATCTCTCTGAGGTGGCATCACCCATTGTACTATAAATATGTAACATTGGAGTGAATACATTTAAGGGTTGTCTAATGAGCCTTTTCCGCCATGTTATTGTTCTTATCTATATTTTATCAATTGGTATCAGAGCTTGGCTAGGCTTAATCCCTCACGGGAGTGCCCAGGAAAATGAAATAGATTGGGAGCCAAATCTTTGTACATATGTAGAATAGTAGAGTATGTTGGTGTGTGAGATTAATTAGTGTGTGTTTCCTGTGTGTCTTGTAAGAGAACCGTTGCCAGATTTGAAGCAAATCAAGCGGAGGCGGAGTGTGAAGGAGTCATCACTGGTGAAGATTTTTTGTGTGTGTGAATAACCGCCCTGAAGAAAATTTAAAGAAAACCAACTGTGTGAAGGATCCACCTACCATCGCTGTCAAGGAACAAATCCGTTGCTTGGAAGTGTGTCGTCGGTCACCGTTTCTCAAGTTAAAACTGTAGAGGAGCCGCCATCTGTATTGTTGTTTGCTCATTTAGAGAGGATCAATCTGATGTTCACCGTGTTGTGCACCGAAGTTCGTGACAAAAGAAACCTATTCAGCTTGAGATCTGTATATGGCACGCGATCTGCAAATTGAGCCGCTTTCGTGAAGACTGCAAATGTCGTCTATTTGCTGGTCAAATTATACCTACTGTGAATGTGTTGTGCCTTCATCGATTAGAGTGCCGAGTTGGGTTATCCACCGACTGGAGCTGAGCAAGCCGAGCAATGGAGTAAAGAGATCTAGAGAAAATCATTGCCAGAAACCACTGTCAAAGAAATCACGTTGGAGGAGACTGATTCAGATGGCCGATTGTTCCTTTCTGAAGTCTGTTTCTGATCTGTACGACGGTTACATGTGATCTATTCAAATATGCACAATATGTATTTACTGGATCGATGTGCCCATATTCTCATTTGCATCAATAAATTGCAGAAATCATGCCAGCATGAAGAAAGTTCAGTGTGGAAGAGGAGCTTTCATTTCTAGAGATCTGCGCAGAAGAGTTATAGTATTCGGCACTGAGCCATCTGGATTGGCCATTGCAGCATGTCAATCGGTCGTGGAAGTTGACTGTGTTTATGTTGAGATGTTTTTTTGTGTATTTGTTTGTATGGATCTGAAACCTTCATTATGTTGTTGCGTGTCTGGAATGCTTCGTCATCGCTAAGCTTAACCTCGAAGCGCCCTTCAATGAAATGTTGTGGTCTGCTTGTTCCTCTGCATGTTTCTATGAACCAGTGATTTCCCTTCTTGAACAATACCCTTGAACACCGCCATTCCTGCCTGCTGAAGAAAAATCTTAGAGCGACATATGTCGTTTTTCTTTGCTCGGTTATTCAATCAAGAGATAATTTAAAAGATATCTTGAGTGGTCAAATTTTCATTGGTGAGAAAATTTAAAAGATATCTTGAGTGGTCAAATTTTTATTGGTGAGAAAATTTAAAAGATATCTTGAGTGGTCAAATTTTCATTGGTGAGAACTCGTGCTTTGGATACATTTCCATGATCAAAGAAAGTCGCTCCAGGAAATCTGGCCAACATCAAGGGAAATCACTGCGTAATCGGGTTCAGTGTGCCTGTGGACTTCGAAATCTCTGATATCAATGTGTCAAATACTGTGGAAAGAAGCGCAACTGATCAGAGTCAATTTATCGTGGAGTTGAAATATGGTAAGTCGATTTCTTAATAGAAAAACATGTTTCTTTTTATGAAGTAAAGAAATATGAAGCTTAAGTATGAGATAAATATACTCAGCTTGAAGACAGGTTATAAATGGTGGTGGTTAATCCTTTGGTATCAAAATCTAAAATGTGATGATGCATCGAACACATTTTGAACTTGATGTAGAAATATGCCCAGGTTATAGTGAGATTAGCCATGGTAAAGTTCAGAATTTATATATGGTTATAGGATGCATCAATTGTTGATAAGAAAATCTATGGAAATGAAAATGTAAACTTGAATAATAAAAGAGCAGAGTGGAATGTGTAAGAATGAGTGGTGAGGTTTCTATTATTTTATTCAATGAAGATGAGAGGATCATGGGTGAATATGATGATTCTGAATTTTGTTTGCTCGTGAAGTGTGGTGAATCATATTGGAATGAATTGAATTTTGAATGTGAATACACCCAGATTGGATATCCATGTAAAAAGGGTAACCGGTACCGGGCATGTGTCATCAAGTTTATGAAAGAAGTTTAAGCAGGGATAAAAGTGAGAGATGTTTATTTTTTAAGAGAGTTAGAAGAATTTGTCACGTAATTGATGAATTGAGATTTGTATGGGAGGTTGTAAGACACTCATTTCTTGAGAAGAAATTTATTGTTTTCTTAAGCCTTTGAGAGCATAAGTGAAATCTTATGAATTGAAAGCCTTGTCAAAGCATTGCGAAGGAGAAAGTACATTATAGCCTTCCCATTGTATGTGGTCTCCTAAGAGATATTTATAATAAAATTGAAGTCTTTTTCTCTGTGTTCTAGATCCGCCCGAAATTGAATAAGCGGATCTTAGGTACACTTTGTGTTGTGTGTGATGGTAAGATTTTTATGGAATCTTTATGTCATTATGTTTAGTGTTGACATAATCATACTTGCAATTCATCATTTAACACAACAAACATGAAGTTCAAGCTCAAATTCATGTCATTCAAGCATATGTGAAGAACATTCTCAAGCAT
>JASDQU010103197.1:238819-255223 GCA_032191745.1 Picea mariana | reverse complement strand
GATCTGCAGAAGAGATCTCAGCGTTGCAGACCAAGGAAAGTCGGTGCATACTCTGTCAGTAAATCGGTCAGTTATTGTTCATTTTTTTTTTTAAAAAAAAAAAAAAAGGAAAAGAAATTGTTTTTATTTTCAGTTTGCAGTCATTAGATTTCAGTCCTCACATGTCCTGCAACCAGAAGCTCTTCACTGTTGAGCAGTAGTTCTCCACCAATACTGCCCTCTATGATCTCATCACTGTAGATGATCATATGCCCAGCCTGCTATCTCCCAGTTCTGAAAGTTGCGAGAATTACCCGTCCTTCTGTCTGTCTTTCTGCAATCACTGTTTTCAGATTTGCAATATTACAACTGATATATGAATCGATCTGCAATTAAAATGATATGCCATTAAACGATCTAGTTTATTGTTGAATGTATTCATTTTTTTTTGCTGGACGTGCTGAGTTCAAATCTGTTGGGTGCGCACATTTCTCTTTTCTATAAATGCGAGAGGTTCTTGGATCGAATCTCAGTTTGTGTTTCTGTCGGTTCCGCCTGTACACATATTTCAGTTTGCATTTCTGTCTTGACCTGCACATCTTTCATTACCGCTGAAAACGCGTGTTTAAAATCGCGTGAGGTGATAGAGGACGCGTGTTTAAAACGTGTGGGGTGATAGTTCAGTTACGCCCAACAAAATCCATTTACATCCGGTTACGCCACAACAATCTGGTTGCCAAGAAAGTGATCTGCCCATTGATCAAATCTGCCCAGCGATCTGTCTGTTTAGTAAGTAATCTAAGCAACTATACAATTAAAGCAGCGATCAGGCCATCTAGCAAAACGTCCTCTGATAGTTAAAAGATCAATCAGTCTGTCCATCAATATTTAAAACAACTACTGGTGTTTCTCGGTGGGATCTGGTAAACAGAGAGGGTGCAGTCTAACACCTCATTTGAATTGCAATAAATTCAATTTGACTGGTGCAATATTGAAAACATGTTTAAAACAAATCCATGCAAGATCCGTGTGCAAGATCCGTGTTCCTTAATCTGGAGATCCGTGTGAAGCTAGAGATCAGTGTTCCTTAAATCTGGAGATCCGTGTAACCTGATCAATGTTCCGAGCAACTTTCCAATAACATTAATGCAATACTCGCGTCCAATACTCACGTGAATTGCCATTGAAAAATGTGCAAAAATCCCGAAGTTTGTGTGCCTACAACCAGCAGTCTGTTACAAGATAAAGGAGGCCACTACCATTCTGTTACAGTGGGAGTCTTGAGCAATTAGTGAAAGCGTAGGACATTAAATTGAAGATGCCTGTCATTTGTTACTGAAATGTGTATCATCGCTGCGAAAGGGAATCATGCAGAATTCTATTTCTATCTCCATATTTATTTGTTGAGCACCCTTGATATTGAGGCAGGATTTCCATGTTTACCACAAAATTAAAGTGAAACTTCATGATTTTTTTTTTGACTTGTTGGTTCTCCTATAGCTGGTGTTTTACTTGAAGAAGATTCAGAAAAAGACGGGCAAGGGAACTGGTGATGCATAAAAATAAGCAATTTTTGCAGCTTGAGGTTCTTCGCAAGGTTATTGTAAACGCATGTCTTTAAACGTGCAAGTCTAAATTCATGTAAATTGGTGCATTTGAAGGTCACTTCAAACTTGGTTGTCTTCACTTGAAAGGCTGTCTTCATTTTGTAACTCAAATTACTTTTTGTTTTTTTACTTTGAGGGGGGGCAAGATTGCCAGATATTTTGTAAAAGTGTAAAATTTTGAAGTTTCCTTGGAATTTGACTGGAGCCAAGTACAAAGCTCAGTCATTTTTTCCTTGTTTCAACGACTATACGAGGGTCAAGGCCAAGCCCCGATAGATCGTCTTTGGTGTGATGCATTTGGTGTGTTGTTCATATTCATATTTCTTGGTGTGATTCTTTCTGGTGCGTACATTCACTAAACTACAATGTTGAAATTAATTAATTTATTCTCCGACTCAGATAAACTTGAAGGCACAAAATCTTATAAAACATGGAAACGACTCATTGAAAGTACTCTCATTTACAATGAACTTTGGCGTAATATCTGTAATGAAGATACTAAGCCTACTAAGCCGGCAGATGTAGCGACATTAGCAAAATGGGAAGTTAAAAATGCCAAATCATTAACACTTATTAAAGCTTCAGTTAATGATGAAATGTATGTGCATATTGAAAATATGACTGATGCGTGGTCTGCCTTGAAAGTTTTTAAAGATTTATTTGATACTCATCCTGAATCCAAGAAAGTTGATCTTCAATTAAAGTTGCTTCAACAAAAATTGACGGAAGGCGGTGATGTCCATGAATATATTTCCCTACTTAAAAACATTAAGCAAGAAATATTAAATGCGGGTTTTCAAGCAGTGGATGATAGTTTTATGACTATAATCTTAATAGCTGGATTGCCTTCTTCTTATACACATTTTTTAGAGACTTTACAAGTCACTGGTAAGTTAGACAAGCTTACATTTGATGAACTAAGTGAACTATTGTCTCAGCACAATAAAACTTTTGGAAAGAAAAAACAAATTGGCGAAGATGTTTTTCTCTCAGAAGCAAGCACAAGTAAGCCTTCCAGTGACAGTCATAGCAGCAGAGGAAGAGGAAATTTTGTACAAAGTTGTGGAAGAGGCCAACATAGAGATACCAATTTTCAAGGTAGAGGCAATAGTCAAAGTAGAGGCAATAGTCACGGCAGAGGAAACAGTCAAGGAAGAGGGTATTTTCAAGGTAGAGGAAACAATCAAGGCAGAGGATATTTTCTCGTAAGAGGAAATAGTCAAGGCAGAGGACAGACTCCGTCCAGAAATCAAAGCAGGGGCAGAGGAAAAAATTTTGGAGGACAGAATTTTGGCAGAGGGAGAGACTTCATTCAAATTGTTTGCAGAAGGTGTAACAAAGTCGGTCATTATGCAGAAGATTGTCGCACTTCCATTGACAAAATCGCCAAATTTCAACAAAACACAGCACAATTTGCTAATGATCGACATGATGATGATTCAGAATATGTGTTTACCTCCTCTTCAACATTACAGATTTCAAATGACTTTCAAAGTGATTATGAATATGCTTGGATTTTAGATTCAGGGGCATCTCAACACATGAATTTCAGATGTGACTTCTTTTGGGATTTTAAAGAATGTCATCTTAATTCTGTTTTTCTTGCAGATAATACTCAACATACTCCTTATGGAAAAGGAGTTGTTAAAGTTTATTTACCTGATATTGGAGAACAACTAATTTCAAATGTATGGTATGTACCCACTTTCAAAAAGAATTTGTTGTCTTTAGTCACAATTCGACAAGAAAGACATCAAGTAATTATGGAAGATGGCTTGGTGAAGATAAATTCAGTTAAACAAAATATGAAAACAGTGATGATAGGATATGAAGATGGAAAATTGTTAAGGATGAAAGGAATAGTTATTCCAAGACATTCAGACTTTGCAGTATCAGTCAGTACATGTATCTCTCCTATCAGGTTGTGGCATGTGCGATATGGACATCTCAACTTTGAAAGTCTGTCTCAATTGCAAAAACAAGGGATGGTTAAGGGACTTCCCACTTTCAAAAAGGATAGTTCAAGATGTGAAGCATGCATTTATGGMAAACAGAGTCGAGAAAGTTTTTCAACAAGTTCATGGCRTGCAAATCRGYGGTTGCAACTAGTTCACAGTGATGTTTGTGGACCCCTAGAAAMTTCTTTCRGTGGTTGCAAATATTTTTTACTCTTTGTTGATGATTTCAGTAGAATAACTTGGGTTTACTTCTTGAAACAAAAATCAGAAGTATTCGAAAAATTTAAAATTTTTCGACAACTTGTTGAAAATGAAGTTAAAGCAAAGATAGGTACACTCAGGACAGATAATGGCGGAGAATTCACTTCTAATGAATTCAACACTTATTGCTCAGACAATGAGATCAGAAGACAACTTACTAATTTCTACACTCCTCAGCAAAATGGAGTCGCAGAATGAATGAATCGCACTTTGTTAGGAATGGCCAGATCTATGTTGAGTTTTAAAAGGTTAAGTTCTAAGTATTGGGCAGAAGCTATCCATATAGCTATATACTTAAGGAATAGATCTCCAACTGCTTCTTTGGATGGAATCACACCTTATGAAGCATGGTTTGGTTTCAAACCTCGAGTTAAACATCTTATATTTTTTGGATCAGTATGTTATGCCTTAGTTCCGAAGGAAAAATGAACTAAGCTTGACTCAAGAAGTTTGAAATTCACAATGCTTGGGTATTCTGATGAAACCTCTTGGCAGAATAAAATTTACTAAGTTCAGGGATGAACTTGGTATCTGTTGTAATGTATTTTTGGATCATAGGGGGGAATGTTAGATAATCCAAAATACAATTATCATAGTTTATAAAGTTAGAATAAATTGATTATTAATTTAGAATATTAAATTAATAATCTATAATATTTGATAAATAAATGTAGACTTTTAGAGATACATTATTGTTGTAAAAGATATGACTCTAGAGAGGTGTCATATCTTAGGCTCTAAATTAGGAGTTTTGTTTTAAGTTTGTTAAGATAGCATTTATTGTAAATGGACACTTGTTTATATAATAAGTGATCCATATCTTGAGTTTGTTAGGACTTTTAGCTTATATATATCTCATTGCAAGAGTATTGAGTTGTTGGGATGTAAACTCTTGCAATGTTTCTTATGTAATTTCTTTTCCTATTAATAAAATTGTGTGTCTGAGGACACTTCGGCCATTATTGACACACAGGCCATAACTCGACTAAGACCAACCCTAGATGGAGAATCAAATGGCGGCGCTAATAGGTACTTCACTAGGTTTGGATGGAGTAAAATTTCCCAAACCTAACATGTTGAATGGCGTATGTTCGTTGGCACCTACTGTTGATATTTTTGGGATATCATTGTCCATCAATTGAGCATCATCACTTCTTTTTTTAATGTCCTTATTTTTTCATTATTCTTCAGCTACTTTGTCTACTACTTCCTTAGCTTCCTTTTATGCTTCCTCTATTATTGTTGTTGCATCGTTTTTCACCTTTTCAGTTGCTACTTTTTGTTCAGCTTCCTTTTGTGCGACTTCCTTTGCTTTTGCTTCGAAAATATTCCTCTTCTTTTCAGCACCATCATTGTTATGGACCTTTTCTTTTTTTCTCCTCTTCTTATCTACTATTGCTTCTTCTTCCTCGACATATCCCAACTACATGGATGTGGTTGTAGTAGATTGTTTTTCCGCTGCCTCTTCTTCTTCCTTCTTTCCGGCCTCTTCTCTTGCTCTTTATTCATCTACAATCCTCCCTATGGGATTTCCTTGTCTCTTGAAGATGACCTCATCATAATTCCTTGTGTTACATTTTATATATTCTTCTTCCAAAATTTCTAATGTGTACACCCAAGGTACGCCCAAATTGTTAAAATGTTCTTTAATGACCTTCTTCAGGTTGTGCCTTCTAAACCTTTCTTCACCAAAGTGGTATGATAACAATATATCCACTTTGTCCCAGGCCTATTTTTTGGTTGTGAAGAAGTAGGAATTGATGTACAATGGGAGCCGTGTCCATATGGATTTATTATCTTGGTAAAACACTCCCCATACTCCGTTGATCATTATTTGATATGCCACTTCTTGAAGCACTAGTTTTTCTGGTACAAATCTAGGGAGTAGATGGGGTTCTTTCCTAGCTCTGTATATCCTGATATAAGTGTCATGTTCCATCAGGTACCAATCCCAAATCCTATTTATGGAAACTATTGCTTTGTCAGTCATACATGGGGCTAGTGTGAAAAAAATCAACTCATATAATAGAGCTAGGAAGTGCTCGTGGATATTTTAGTACTTTGTTCTATACTTGTGCTCCTAGAGCACTTTGAAATATATATGAATGGTCATGTCTAACAGTTACCATTCCCAACTCATCTTTGGGTTTTGGTAGGCCACTCACATGATGTCTATGAGGTATGAAGACATATGTAAACTTGGGAAGGTCATGGTTGGGATTCTACGACCGATGTGATGGATTTTTTTAGGTTCTCTGATAGGATGTCATCCTAGTTGGATGATGATCCTTTGTTTGCACAGTGGTAAATCAATGGCATATGTGATAGGGGAAATTTTGAGGCATATTTCTCCCCGTACATATTGCACAACATGGCCACCATGTATTGATAAGGATTTATTATCACAGTCATGGGATATACATCGTTGGGTCTGATTTTGAACTGCTTATCTAGCTTGTACCATATGCGACATAAATACTTGGTTGTGTGCTGCAACTTGCCAAGAAGTTCATTTTCTAGCTTCTTGGCCCCCTTCTCTAGTTGATAACATTTGGCTAGGTCTTCTGACTTGAATGATGCTATAGGTTCTCCCCTTGCATTGCAGATATATCTGTTCCCTAAGTCCACATGCTTAAGTATCCAAGAGATGAATACAACGCAAGGCAATACAACAACTCGGGATGCTACTCTATGTATTCCAGAATTTCTGATGTTCTTGAAAATCTTGAGGTCATCCTAGTCCTCAACATCAGTGGAAAAATTATTTCTTTTAAACATATTTTATATGTCACCCACCTGAGAGCATATTCTCCCTTCTCTAGGAATCCATATGTGTCATTGTACATTTCCCCTTCAATCTCAGGCTCGTCTTCGATCTGACAACCACTTCTGGAAGCTTTTTTGATTGACACTTTGATGGTTGTCTTCTTTCTCAAAGACATATTTGAATTTGCAAAGTAAATATGAGATCAATGAAAATACAAAGCCATAATTGATACATATATATGCAAAAATAATTTTTCTAAGCATCTCAAGTGCAATAACAAAGGAATCACTTATGTTGATACTAGGTGGGACATCATCATTGGACGAAGAAAGTATAATGGTAGGAATTTTTTAACTCTTAATGAAAAGGTGTGAGAAAAATAAAGGTTGAAAAGGACAAAAAAGTATAAAACCACAGAAATTTGTATGAACTTCTCTGATGGTAATCGGAGGAGTTAGTATCAAGTGCGGCGACAGACCATTTTGTACATAGGAGGAGTTAACGTTAAAGAATCTAGTGTACACCAAAAGAACTCATGTGAAATTTTTTGAATGCATCAGGGAATTTCATGAAGAAGTCTCCAAACAAACGACGAAAGTCATGTGGAGAAGTTATTTTGTAAGTGTAGACATAAATGATGTTAGTATTAACTCCTCTGGTTGAAACTCGAGGAATTTACATTAAGTCTTTCGAGTAGATCGGGTTGGTTGGTACAAAATTTTCCAAAGGTGCCAGGGTAGTTCAAATCAAGTATGCCTGTGAGCGGTGTGAAAACCGGTGAATTTTAGACTAACTCCTCTGGTAATAACAGAGGATTTTGTCTGAAAACCTCCGAAGAAACCAAAGATATTCGAGTTAAGTTCTCTGGTCTTAAAAGATTTTTGAAAAACACTGAGTCATGTCGAGGTTTCTTCAACCTATTTTTTCTTTAGGGCCTAGGAAAAAGGAGGGCTGAGGGACGATGGATTAGGGAAAGACTAAGTTTTGGTTGGCCATCATGGATGTCCTAGGGTTTTAAATATCCTTACAGCTTCAAGCTTGATTCTACTTTGTGGCAAGAAACTCACACAGAGTATAAATGTAAGAGAAGGGAAAAAGGAAGACCAAGGAGAGAGGGGGAGGTTGTGTCATGGGTAGAGGTGGAGAGCCATTGCCACCATAAAGAACTTGGGAGACCTAAGTCCAAAGGGAAAAAAAATAAATTAAAAATAAATAATAAAACCCTAACCCTAGAATGATTTACTAGTGAGATAAAAAAAAGGGGCACAACTAGATTAGGGATTACCTGGCAGTTCATCGGCATGTGGATAGGGGTAAATGGATGGTGCGATGATTTCGTCTCTTCAGAAAATCAATGGGGAATTCGCTCTAGTTCTCTATTTTTGGTCTTTCAGTGAAAAAAAGTGAATAAATGAAGGGGGGGATACTCCTTTTATAGTTGTGTGGGCACAATATATGTGATATTGTTGGCAAATGTTTAACAGGTAGTGTATGCTTGTCATTGATGGCAAGTACAACAGTGAAGATGGCATGAGTATAGGAAGAATGTAACAGACAGGCATCAGAAGCAGTTTGGGAAGACGCTGCAGAGGATGGTTGGCATGATTTATATGCAGTATGCGCTTGTCATTGATGGCAGGATCAGAGTGTGCATTGATGGAAAAACAGGAACAAAGTAAGCTCAGGAGGAATTAGCGCAGAGTCTAATGCAGTGCGTAGGTGTGCACCAGGGATGAGGTTAACTCATGGCTAAAGCTCAAGGGAGCTAGCATACTTAGGATCACAGGCGGATCAAAGGTCGAGGCCTTTGACACTTAGAGATTCTCCCAAGTAAGGAGGATGCGTAAGCTCGGAAGTAGAAGCGTCAGTGATCATTGGATCCCATCCTAAATTCCCGATGTCCGTCAGATCTGAATGTAGACAAGAAGAGCGCGCTGAAGAGGAGGAAAGATCTCAGGCGTTAGATCCAAGTGCGGGATCCGACCACCATTGGATCGAGGAAAACCTACACGTTCCTTAAAGTGCAAGGAGTAGACGGCTCACAAAATCCCGAAAGAAGGAGGACCGTCCATCTTCAGGCAGGACACGTGGACACAGATCAACATTTCGCTGACTGGAGAGTCAAAGGAACGGGGTTCCCTAACTTCTCAAAATTGCAATATGAAAAATCGCGACTTAATCGCAGCCATTGAATCAAGATAGAATCTGGACCGTTGATCCAAGTCCCTTTCGGGGTTTCGAGGATCGAGTGTTGAAGATGTCAAAGAATATTACCCGATATCACGATATGAGAAATCACGACGCAATTGCAACCGTTAGATCAAGATGTGATCTAGACCATTGATACGACTTCTTTACGAAGTTTCATGGATCGGGATTTGGAAGTGACAAGAACATTCACCACAGGAATGTCGAAATCGCGATATGTGAAATCGTGAAATGATCTGAACCGTCAGATCAAGTGTTGATCGGGACCGTTGATCCCACACCATTTCTGGGTATCGGGTATCACGACTTGGAGAGTTGAGATGCCTCATCTCTAGACTCACAATATGCGAAATGGTGAAATGATATGAACTGTCAGATCAAGTGCTGATCGGGACCGTTGATCCCACACCATTTTGGGGTATTGGGGATCGCGACTTGGAGAGTCGAGATGCCTCATCTCCAGACTCACGAAATGCGAAATCGTGAAAGGGCCTTATGCATAAGGTTGTGGTCACAGCCCTTGGTCACATCAACGAGAGATGGAGGAAAGAGCTAGAGCAACCAAGCTCGTTTTCTGGGATCGCGACTGGGAATGTTGAGACACATGGTCACACGAATGTCGAAATGCCGAAATAAATGAAATATCCCATGGAATCAATCAAACGGTGTAGGTGAATTTGAACAAGATCGGAGGGCTACTGTAGCTCGACACAGTGTAACTGCCAGAAACCACTGATGGTTTCTATCAGAGGACTCGAAGACACTTCGGTGTGATCACCAGAGGAGATGAAGAGTCTCTAAGCTTCGCCCAGTGAAGAAATTCGATTCTTAGAGGGATTGACAGATGGATGAGTGGTGAAGTCTGTAACTGAAACAGAAGGCATAAGTTCGACTGTGCCAAAGAAGATGAGGAGTCTCAACTACCAGAGAGGTTGAGAAATCTCAGCAGAACACTCAGTGATGTTGGACGCATGGTGGAAAACGACCAGAGAAGCTGAAGAGTCATGATGATGATCAGACAGAGCACTCAAGTCGCGGAGGAATTTGGTGCGGAGTGTGCATGCAGAGGCATTGTGAATATTGCATGCACAAGGAGCACAGGTACTATAAGAATGAGGAACAAAGAAGAGATGGGGGTTGTTGTCATGGTGGAGGATTCAAGTGTGAGAAAGGGGGCAGAGCGCAGGAGTAGAGATGCATGGTAGAGGAAGGTTGCATCAAAGGGATATGGTGCAGAGAGTATAAAAGGCAGAAGAATAGAAAGTGCAAGGGGCGTGCAGAAGACACTGATGCAGACAGGGCAGAGTAGCGTAACAGAACAACAATCGGCCTGGTAAGCCATTGAATAATGTTATATCACTGTAATAAGTTTCAGTAATAAAGAATTTATTATTCAGGGTGGTTGGGAGGTGCTAGGGAGGACTGGTGTCCTCAAAGGTTCAAGTGGGTGCTTGAACACAGGGAGTTGGTGCTTCCTTCTAGTTGGTGCTAGAGAAACCAAGGAGTTGGTGCTTCCTTCTAGTTGGTGCTAGAGAAACCAAGGGGTAGGTGATTCCTTATAGTGGGTGCTAGAGAAAATAGAGAGTCGGTGCTCTCAGCAAGTTGCATCTTGCAAAAACAGAGGCTGTAGCCTCACAATGAGTTGGTGCTCATATGTATGATAATGTAAAGAATGTAGATAATACTTATCATATAAAGAAAAGGAGGTTTTTACCCTGTAAGGGTTTGCTCAGGAATTATCTGTCTCTGTCTTTCTCATATATGTGACTGATGTTGAATGTGCCTTTTTTTATTTCTCTGCATTATTGTGATCATCATTGAGTGCCTTGTAAAGATTTTAAAAGAAGCATAATTGTTTAAGCACGGTAACAACTGATTCACCCCCCCCTCTCAGTTGTCCAACAATTGGTATTAGAGTTGGCCCCTTTTATCTAAGGGTATATCCTAGAGCTTAAACATGTCAAGCCATGAAGGAAATTCAACCAATAAGGCCCCTCTGTTCAATGGAACAAACTTTGCCTTCTGGAAAGTTAGAATGAGAACCTACATAATGGATTTAGGTGCAGATGTCTGGGATGTGGTAGATACTGGGTATGTAAAGCTAGTTGTGCTAGCTAATAAGGATGACAAACTAGAATTTAGCTTCAACGCTAAGGCTATGAATTCTATCTTGAGTGGGCTTACAGAAGCAGAATTCGTAAAATTTATGCACCTAGGAACTGCCAAAGAAATGTGGGACAAACTCATTAGCAGTTATGAGGGTAATGAGAAGGTAAAGGATGCAAATCTTCAAACCTACAGAATACAGTTTCAACAACTGAAGATGAAGGAAGAGGAAACTGTTGGAAAATACTTTCTGAGAGTAGAAGAAATGGTAAATGCAATGAAGGCACTTGGTGAAACAATTGGGGAATCTTATTTAGTTCAGAAAATCTTGAGATCTCTCCCAGATAGGTTCAACCCGAAGGTCTCTGCTATAGAAGAACTTAATGATCTAAAAACCTTGCAGTTTGACCAACTTCTAGGAACATTGACTGCATATGAAATGAGAATAGTTAAAGATAAACGCACCTCCAGAGAAGCATCATTTAGAGCAGACAAGAATGAGGATTATGAGCCCGATGAAATTGAAGAAAAATTTGTGAAGAGACTGAAGAAGGGATCAAGAAAATACAAAGGTAAACTTCCTTTCAAATGATTTAACTGTGGAAGGATAGGTCATTTTGCAAATAAATGTCCCCACAAAGGAAAGGATCAGACTTGTGATGATGAGGAGAAATACAAACGTAGAAATTTCTTTATAGAGAATAACTTTAAGAAGAAAAGTCTTTGTGCAAACAATGATGATGATCCTTCAGATGATGAAGACAATGATTCATCTATTGAAGATAAAGTAAATGAATTCATACTTATGGCCAAAGAGGACTATGACAATAATAGCACAGGAAGTGATGTGAATGAAGAAGAAGTTGTGGTTGACATGGAAGGAGAACTGATCAGTGCATTGGAAGAGATTGACAGACTAAGAATCAAGAACAGAAAGCAAAGATAATTATTGATATAGTTTGAGAAAGACAGTAAAGAACCTAATGAAGACCTTGTCCTAATAAAAGTAGAATTGGAAGAGGCAAAGAAAATCGAAGAGATTCTGAAACAACAACTATCAGAAAAGAAGGAAAGACGTGAATCATTAGAACAAGAAGTAGTGAAAACAAGGAAAGAAATGGAGAAGTTTCAAGCCTTGTATAATTAGAATCTGTCAAGTATCAAAGCCTCAGAAGGATTAGCCACCATTCTGAATTAGCAAAGGAATCCAAAGCTGAAAACTAGTTTGGGTTATGAAGAGGGATCAAGCAGTCGGAAGCCAGGAAATGAAGAACCCATCAAGTTTGTCAAAAGTGAAACCAATGACAATAACGAACCTACGGAAACAAAGGAAGACAATCAACCACCTAGGATGAGTAAAGAAAAAGGTTCCAGGATTGAATCTGTAGAGCGAAGAAACAATGCTCTCTCTACTGAAAGACGTCATCAGCAAGAAAGAAATCGATTTGCTCAAAAAAGACAACCATTTTCCAGGTACAAAGAATTTTTCTATGGCTATTGTTTCTATTGTTCTAACTTTGGTCACAAAGCTGTAAATTGTTCCTTAAGACTTAGACATGAGCAACTAAGGTTTCAAAGGAATAAATACTTCCCACAACAAAGAATGATACAGTGAAGTAATAATCCTTCACGGACTGCAAATTGCCAAATTAAGTCTGGACACATACAACTAAGGAGGCCAAGAAATAATCAACAGTCAATAAGTAGACAACACTGCAACAACAAGTTTGACTTATTGAATATTGAGGTTGAATGCTACACCTATCATAACTTTGGACATAAATCTATTGACTGTCGGCTAAGGAACTATGAACCATATTCAAAATCCCCTGCTGAAAATGTCAAGTTTTGGAAGAAGAAGGAAAGTAACAAGTGTGGATCAGTATTGTCTGCTCAAAGAAAAACGAACCCTTGGTATATAGAGAGTGGATGCTCCAAACACATGACGGGAGACAAAGGCAAGTTTCTATCTCTAAGTGAAAGAAAATCAGGAAACGTAACCTTTGGAAATGATGCTCCGGGGAAAATAAAAGGCAAAGGGATGGTGAGCTTAAGTAATGGAAAAGGAAAATCCCAAGATGTTCTACTTGTGGATGGGCTGAAACATAATCTACTCAGTGTAAGTCAAATGTGTGACAGAGGATGTGAGGTGTTGTTCACATCCAAGGACTGCAAGATAAAGTTTGTAAACTCAGGACAAGTGGTGGCCAAAGGCATAAGGACATAAAATAATGTATATGTGCTGAAAGAAAATAGAGAAGAATGTCATCTAAGAAAACATGATGAAATTTGGTTATGGCATAGGAGACTTGGACATATGAACTTTGACCACTTAATCAAACTCAAAAACCTCGAGGCAGTAAAAGATCTTCCGAGAATATCAAAGCCCCAAGACTCAATGTGTAAACCCTGTCAAGTAGGGAAGCAAAATAGGACACAGATTAAGTCCAAGAGCTTTACTTCAACAGAGAAACCACTCCAACTAATTCATATGGATTTATGTGGACCATCAAGACAGGAAGGCACAGGGAAAGAAAACTACTTCATGCTGATTATCGATGACTACTCCAGACTTACTTGGGTTGCCTTTCTCAAAGAAAAAACTAAAGCATTTGAGAAGTTTAAGATATTTAAGGCTTTAACTAAGACTCAAATAGGGAAGAGGTTAAAGGCAGTAAGATCAGACTGGGGAGGAGAGTTTATGTCGAGAGACTTTAAGGAATTCTGCAATGAGCATGGGATCAAGAGAGAATACACAATCCCAAGAACTCCACAACAAAATGGAGTAGTTGAGAGGCAAAACAGAACAATGAAAGAAATGGCCAGGTCAATGATGAATGAGAAGAACATTGGTCAAACCTACTGGGTAGAAGCAATACACACAACAGTCCATGTGCTTAACAAAGCTCACCTCAGACCACAAAGTGAAAAGACACCTTATGAATTATGGTTTGGAAGACCTGCCTTAATCAAACACTTCAGAGTCTTTGGGAGTAAATTCTACATAAAGAATAATGATGAGAACCTTGGAAAATATGATGACCGGAAAAATGAAGGTATTTTCTTAGGGTATTCTACAAACAGTAAAGCATACAGATGCTATAATAAGAGGCTGCATAAAATGGTTGACTGTATTGATGTAAAAATTGATGAAGGAATCCCAGCAAGAGAGGTGTACAGTAATGAGTCTTCTACAGAAGACACAACTAAAGCTGAAGATGAACAAGTCCAAGAATCAGAAAACAAAGACTCTGAATCAGATGAAGACTCAGACACTTAGACAGACTCAAATTAGTAGTCAACTACAAATTCCTCCTCCAGAATCATTCAAAAGAATCATCCTGCAAGTCAGATAATTGGAGAAAAAGACAAAGGTGTACAAACTAGGAGAAAGCTAATCAAAACCACCGAACAATCTCATATAGCTCTCATATCCATGCTAGAACCCAAGAATTTTAATGAAGCCAGCAAAGATGATCACTGGGTTAAAGCAATGAATGAAGAACTTGATCAGATTGAGAAAAACAATACATGGGAGATGGTTCAAAGACCCGAAGGTAAAAATGTCATTGGCTCCAAATGGATCTTTAAGAATAAGTTGAATGAGCAAGGACAAGTTATCAGGAACAAAGCAAGGTTAGTCTGTAAAGGCTATGCTCAGATAGAAGGACTAGATTTTGATGAAACATTTGCGCCCGTAGAAAGATTAGAAGCTATCAGAATGTTTCTTGCCTATGCTTGTCATAAAAGGTTTAAAGTCTACCAAATGGATGTCAAGTCATCCTTTCTCAATGGATATTTAAGTGAAGAAGTCTATATGGAACAACCAGAGGTTTTCAAATTGTCTGATAACCCTGACTTAGTATGCAAGTTGAAGAAAGCTTTATATGGTTTAAAAAAATCCCCTCAATCCTGGTATCATAGACTGGATACATATCTCAAAGACAAAGGTTTCAAGAGAGGAACAACTGACATCAATCTGTATATTGAGACAGAGGATAATAATTTGCTCATCGCACTGGTCTATGTAGATGACATCATCTTTGGATGTAATAAGGATTCATTGGTACAATGGTTTTCTTCTGCCATGGAGTCTGAATTTGAAATGTATATGATAGGAGAACTGTCCTTTTTCCTTGGTCTGCAAATTACTCAGAGGCCTGAAGGGATGTTCATTTCTCAAGAAAAACATATAAGAGAAATGCTGAAAAGGTTTCAAATGGAAGATTCTAAACCTGTGGGTACACCTATGGTAACTGGATGTAAATTAAGCAAGGATGATGATTCACTTGATGTTGATAAAAGCTCATATCGATCAATGGTAGGAAGCCCGATGTACATCATAGCATCTCGCCCAGACATAATGCATGTTGTAGGAATGGTAGGAAGATATCAGGCTGCACCTAAACAGAGTTATTTGCAAGTTGTCAAAAGGATATTCAGGTACTTAAAAGAAACAATGACCTATGGTCTGTGGTATCTTAGAAATCAAAGTCTTCAGTTGACTGCTTATTCAGATGCAGATTGGGCAAACTGTGTTGATGAGAGAAAAAGCACCAGTGGAGGAGCATTCTTCTTGGGTGACTCCTTAGTAGCCTGGCTTAGTAAAAAGCAAGGTTCCATTTCTTTATCAACCACATAGGCAAAGTACATTGCTGCTGCTACCTGTTGCACACAAGTATTATGGATGATTCAGACACTTGTAGACTTAGAGGTAAAATACACTGCACTGATCCCAATTCATTTTGATAACACTAGTGCCATCTGTGTGTCTTAAAATCCTGCCTTCCACTCCAAGACAAAACATATTCCCATAAAATATCATTTTCTGAGAGAGCAGGTCACCAATTAGATTGTTCAGGTCCATTACATTCCCACTACAGAACAAATTGAAGACATCTTTACTAAACCCCTAGCCAAGACACCGTTTGAATATCTCAGACAAAAGCTGGGTGTCATTTTGTTTCACACCTAAAGAGTCCATCTTGTTAGGGGGAGTTGTGTATTGTTTGAATATCTAATGCCTCCTAAAATTACTGCAATAGCTCAGGGGGAGCATGTCTCTTCTTTGACATTGATGTCAAAGGGGGAGAAAAGAATTCGGGTGCCTTAGTTGCCATCAATGCCAAAGGGGGAGATTGTTGGCAAATGTTTAACAGGTAGTGTATGCTTGTCATTGATGGCAAGTACAACAGTGAAGATGGCATGAGTATAGGAAGAATGTAACAGACAAGCATCAGAAGCAGTTTGGGAAGACGCTGCAGAGGATGGTTGGCATGCTTTATAGGCAGTATGCACTTGTCATTGATGGCAGGATCAGAGTGTGCATCGATGGAAAAACAGGAACAAAGTAAACTCAGGAGGAATTAACACAGAGTCAAATGCAGTGCGTAGGTGTGCACCAGGGATGAGGTTAACTCGTGGCTAAAGCTCAAGGGAGTTAGCGTACTTAGAATCACAGGCGGATCAAAGGTCGAGGCCTTTGACACTTAGAAATTCTCCCAAGTAAGGAGGATGC
>JASDQU010103197.1:200515-220209 GCA_032191745.1 Picea mariana | reverse complement strand
CATCTGTGTTGTGACCATCCATGCTTTTTCACCTCATCTCTTCAGATAACAAGGATGCAACTACATCCTCATACTTCAATGTAGATTGAGTGGTACTACCTATTGCTACAACTAGATTATCCCAAGAGTCTGGAAAAGAACATAACAAAGTAATACACTTATCTTCTTCTACAATCGTAATATTAATAGAGCCAAGTTGACCTACCAGAGTATTAAAGGCATTTAGATGTTCTGTCATAGAATCTCCATCTTCCATCCTAAGATGATATAGCTTCTTTTGAAGAAACAATTTTTTTACCAGGGACTTTGATTGATACAAATTCCCCAACTTATCCCATAGTTCCTTGGCTGTAGATTCTCCTAAGACATTCGACAACACCGAATCTGCTAGGCAGAGTCGAATAATACTCCTTGCTCTTCTGTCCAACTTCTCCCAATCTTCCTTCGACATACTAGTAGGTGGTGTACTGGTAGTTTGTGTACTGGTAGGTTGTGTACCAGTAGCCTATGTGCTAGTAGATGGTGTACTAGTAGGCTGTGTACCAGGATCCACAACGATCCATTGTTCTTTGTCTACAAGAAGGTCCTCCATTTTCATCTTCCATAGCTCAAAATTTTTACCATTGAACTTCTCTATCTCTATTCTAGAAGAACTCGCCATTCCTCTTTTTGCACTCAAATCACCACTACAAAATCTCCCACTAAACCCAGGTTTATCACAGACCCAAGATAAACTTGATCTATCAAGACCGAGCCAAACCCTCAACAACAAAGGCGTCCCTCTGAAGCCAAAAATGAGCTTTGATACCACATGTAAGTTTTAAACCTGTGAAGTAAAGCAATGCATATAGATTCTTAAGTAAAACATCATTTAATCAATGGCTCATTCACATAGTACAAAGAGATTTATACCGGAAACCCTCAACCGGGAAAACCTTTCTTATATTCATTATATCGAATTTCAACATTCACTATACAATATATACAATGTTTTTAGGTATTCTGTAGATACCAAAACCCTAATCCCTAAAACCAGGATTATTTTTAGTAAATCGCTAAAAATAGAAAAATCCGCTAAAAATAGCAAAAACTGCCAAAGGGATCGTCAGACGCAGTTTTCATATCTGACGCTCCCACACACACACATGCAAAGAATATAACACATGCCCAACACCTTTGCCTTATCAAAACCCCAGGTCACCTGGGATGTCTCCCCTGGGTCTACCACCCTAAACAGAAAGAGACATCATATTGAGGTGACAATGATAGGATAGTCTCCCATTACACCAATTTTCTTTCCTTTTACCTTCTCTTCTATCAAAGTACAAATTGTGTGATAAAATTTTGGCGCCACTTTCGGGGAACATTGAGTCAATTCTCCTCAAGTACGACACTTTTCGGTAAGCCTTTCCTCAAGAATATTTATCTTACAAGCTTACCCGGAAACTCCACTAAGGGTGATCCCCTCTTCCCTTTGATAATTTCAAGAAAATTATCTGGCGACTCCACTAATGACGAAGCCAACCATGACTTCTCAATGGGACCCGGGAAACTTCAAACCTTTAGACATGACTAAAATCCCAGGATACCCGCGATAAATTCCCTTGAAGTACGAAACATTGCTCCCTAGATTCACTGGTAGTGATGGGGAAAGAGTCGACTATCACATGGTTGATTTTTGGGATTTCTTTCAACTCCATCCTATCAGTGATGATGTTGAAGATTTGGAAATGAAAATTCTCTCTTCCACTCTTCATGGAAATGCTAGGATATGGTATGATAATCTCCTTGTTGCTAGCATCACATATATGGACCAATTAGAAGAAATCTTTCTCAAAAAATGGGGTATGAAATTGGAAGATATCCAAATGTTACTAAAAAGGCTTGAATATGTAAAACAAACTGAGAATGATATTGTCATGGATTTTGAGGTTAGGTTTGATGGATTTCTATATCAGATTCCTAGAAGCCATCATCTTGGAGACAAGTACCTCGTATATATCTATACAAATGAACTCTTAGTACATTTAGGGTTTCTCCTAAATAAAAAGGGGGAAAAAACAATCTATGATGCTTCTTACATGTCCATGCAAATCGAGGAGAATATCTTTTTGTCCAAGGGAAAACACATCTTCTCTCTAGGAACCAAAGTCGATGACCCCAAAGGTACCCCAGACACTCTTAGTTTGGAAAGATTAGTTACCCTTGAAACCTTTAATGCTAATTTCCAAAAATAAGGGGAACAAATCATCAACCAACAAAATGCTAAGGGGAAAGATCTTGATGAGGTTTTCCAATCCCACAGGGAAGAGAAAAGGACTACTGAAGACACAGTTAAGGATCTAGAACCTGAACAAGATGATGAAGTATTGATATGCACTCCTCCCTTTGATAAATCCATCCATGAGAATTTTCCCCCTACACAAGGAGAAGAAAATCAGGTTAGTCACTTTCCTTTTCAAGATCCTGACAATGCCTTGTTTTATGATTCAAAGAAGGAAGAAAAAATGGAATCTTCAGGAAAGTTAGATCTTCCTTGTTGTATAGTTGAAGATGTGGGGAAAACTCATAAGTATGAAACAATGATGCATGTTGAAGACACCCAAGTCCTAAAATATCCTGCACAAGAAGAAATAAACACAGTGAGTCACTTTCCTTTCCAAAATTTTGATGATTATTTACTTTATGATTTGGAAAGTAAAAAGGAGCTAGATGATCCCTTGAATGCTTCAAATCCTTCACGTTATGATACAGATAGTGACATGGTTAATACCATTGATGAGTTCATACATGTTGGGAGACATAAGTGGGATGTAGTTGTTTATGATATGGAACCCACTTACGACATTGAGAATCATTTCCAAGTGTTTCCTTTACAGTTATCACAACAGGTTAATCTTGATTTTGATGAGTGGTAACAAGGAGATGATACAATTACCGATACTTTCCAAGCACCCAGGGTTGACCTAGTCCCATATTCTCCTAATCATTTTCAGTCATACATTGAGGATTTTGATGATTACTCCTCTGAGCACTTGGATTCATTCCATGAAGAATATTATCAACCATTGTTGTGCTCAAATCCTGATAGGATTAAGGACTTCATTTTCCCGAAGAAGTATCCTTGTGACAACTTTATCCAGCCACCTCTGATTACTTTACCTTGTTGTGTCATTAAAGGTGTAGTTGGGAAATATGTATTTTGTATTAAGTTTCCTCTAAGGAAAACCCTCAAGTTCAAGGCCAGGTTGAATACATCAAGAAGAACTATGTCATCTCAGTCTTTCAACCTTCCCTTAAGAACTTCTCAGTCACCCTCTAGGTTTTTTCTATTTCCTTCCCAGACCTTAGATTGTGAAGACTCCCAAGGTAGCCAACCTTCAGACCCTTTGATTCAGTATATTGGACCTCTGACTTTTCACGATGCCTTTCTGAGATGGATTGAGCACTCTCCTGAGAGTATGAATTGGCATGATTTTGTCCCTCCCTCCTGCCTCCATGAGCTATATTTTATTATTTCCGATGATATAGTACATTCTCTAACTCATCTTATTTGTGTGCTTAACTTATCACTATTTTGGTTTATGATAAAGCACAGAGGAATTTATTGTGATACATTGCTAGGGTGGTTTCACTGGTTGTTTTATTTCACCTAGCTTTCAGCCAATAGGTAATTAGAGGTAAGTAGGTAGGCATTGGCATTCATTGTATATACCATCTGGATTTCATGCTAGAATAGTTTGTATTTCCATTTGTGCATATGCTTGTTTTCATTGTGTATTATATATATATGAGTCGGGGGTGATATCATGACCCCAAATGATTTATAACAACCTTATGTTGATATCAAGCAGGTCACATGTTATGCCAGAGATGTTGAGTTTCTCATGCGCTCTACGGTGAGAACATGTCCCCGAGTTGGAGCCAGATGTTATCCCCTAACCTAGGGATAACTAAGGAGATTATGTATCGAGGCCCACAGGTCCCAGACATGGAGTACCAAGAGCTAGATCGACTTGAGCATGGCCCTAGAGGGCCCATCCTTTCATTCTTTAACGCCTCCACTTTGTCAGAAACAACAAAATCCATCACCTCGGCTTGGTATTGCATCAAAAATGGATATTTCTCCATGATGTAATGAGTCCGGGTATCATGGTATGTGTCACTATGATCCTCAAAACCTTTGAATGTGTGCATTTAATTCTTTTTTGCTTCTAACATGTGCTTGGATATTATTCTTTTCCACTTGACCACACCTGGGGGCAATGACATGATGCCCTAGTAAGTTGGTACCCATAGGGTTTGATTTTCCACTAGGGGGATTCATGAAAGGACATCATCTAATCCCTCCATACTTACCACTTTTCATCTTTTTCCCGCTCATACATCCCATTACACTGGTCTGGGCATTAGGTTGGAAAAATATCTAAGGGTTGTACCTTGCCTTGTAGGAAGAAGGAGATAAAGGCCCAGTGGGTAAAAGAAACTGGAAAAAAGATAAAATCCAAAAAAATGAAACCTTGAGATGCTTCGCCCAGGGATCCCCTAGAAAGAAATAAAAATATTCTCAGCAAGAAACAGAGGGACCCATAAAAAATAATAAAACAAGACCTAGTTAGAGGATAGAGGGTCTCATCACAAGCCAATCTATTAGTTCCATGGGCATGTAGTGGTATGACACTACCAACAACGGGTCACCACGCCAGGGTAGTGGCTCTTGGTGGCATAGACAAGAGAAAGGGGGTCTCATCACGAGCCAACCTTCTCATTTCCATGAAATGCTTGTGGGTAACACTTCCACCACTGGTCACCACGCCAGGGTAGTTTCCCCTAACTATCCTCTTGAAAGAAAAAACAATAAGAATAAAAGATAAAAGGCATGAATGGGCTTGGAAACATTTGCATCCATGACAGGTGCAGCTCACCCTCATCAGAGGAACCCACAGGTAAGCCATACATTTCCCTGTTATCACTACACCCCTTGCCCAGACATCCCTTACGACCTCATCCACTCGCATGGCCTAGATTTGAATTCTCCCGTAAACATCCCACATCCAATGAGCATTATCCCAATAGGACGTCCTAGCGTTCCCTCCAAACTTGGCTTGCATATTAGCATAATGTCTTTGAGCACTTGTTCCAGTAAAAGAGGGTTTTATGCAGATATTTAATAACTTGATGATTAGATGTGATTCACATTGCTATGATCCTTGTGACATATGAGCCAATGGAGGGCTTATTTGTTGATGTTGCAGGGCCACACTCGATGGAAAAGTACCCCAATGGATAGGTACACATGGGGAGATGATTAGTTCAGACCTCCATGGGTATAAAATCCCACCGGATGGATGTTAAGACCCTAGAAGGGGGGAGAGCTAGATCAGAGGATTGCACCAGAGAGAGAGGACACTAGGGGTAGCCTAACAGGCCTGGACCTAGGGGGGTTGTTCCCTTTCCACCATGATGTAGGCCTTGGAAGGCCCATGACGTCACCCAGGTCACCCATGATGTCATCCAGTGTTTTGGGATGTTTTGGAGGCAATTGTGTGCCAAGTGCCATGTGTGGCAAGTTCTTGAGGCCCAAGGAGGCCTAACGTTTTGCTCCAGGATGCCAATGTTTCCCAAAAAGGGCCTAATGTCACCCTAAAAGGGCATGACATTACCTTATCGTCTTGATTTAGGGTTTATTTGTGACATTTAATGTAAAACTGGATATTATTTGTAACTGGGCATGTCGGCCTTTTTTTACCTAATTTTGGTCTTTAGTATTGTGTAAATAAGGGGAAATTTCCTCTTATTTTTCATCATCTTTGACTCAGACTTGTGAGGTCCGAAATTTGCGCCCTACTTAGGGTTTTGTGACTAAAATTTAGTGCGCACTTGTTGAAGGAAGGCTAATCTTGGTGTTTTGGGGGCATTTTCTTGGTGGAAAGTTTACAACTAGGTGATATGCTAGATTATTCTTGGAGAATGTAAGTAAAATTTTGCAATTATTCTTCCTTTTGAATGGTTATAGTATCTTTACTTTGAATTTTTCTAAATATTATGAGATTTCTAGCTTTAAACCCTAGGAGATTAATCACATGTTATTGTCCTTATCTCAATTTCTACCCACCTACTAGATTGTGCCAAGGAGTCGTTTTTCTTGAAGCCATTGCTAAGGGCTTTGCCATTGCAACACCCTAGCACTTGTCGCTTCATATTAGCCTTCACTTGCTTCATCTTTGAGTTAAAGAGGGAAGAAAATCTAGTAATCCCTAGGGCTACCTACACCTTAGTAGTCATTTTCCCCTAGGGTTTGGTGGTTGAAGCCTTGGCTTACCAACACTTCATTCATCAACCCCTCTTGTCTTTGGCTCTCTTATTATCATCATGTTTATTCAACATTTCCTGCCACTTTATTGACTTCATTTTACCATAAGAAAGAACTAGTATAAGTCCTCCATTGAGTAATTGATCAACACAACCTTCAAAATCTATTTTTTGAACAACCTACTAACACTTTCTAACCCTAGAATAGCTTGATCTACTAACCTACTTGTTGTTGTTACTAAAGTAAGATACATCCATTTAATTCATAATTAAAAGCTCATAAAGCAATTGTATAGGCTGAATTATACTTTGTCTTATGTGCTTCTGTCAAATGCTAATATTATGACTTCAATGGTTAATAGTTTTTAGTCATTTTGAAGCTAGTTTTAAGACATTCTATGTGAAGTATTGCTCTATAAACATTGTTGTTATAAGATTTTTGTTTACTTCATCATATTCAACGAATTGATTTATTTAAGAAATTCAATGGTTTTATGAAGTGATAACCAGCAAGTGCTCTTGCAAATATATAGATTTTATGTTGCTTTGTTCTGGGAAAGTACACTTCTGGCATATTGTCTCTTCATTGGTTATTTAAACCAGACTTTCTGATCGGTGGTGACTTATGAGAGGTGACCTTTTACCTAGATACTTTCCCTTTGCCTTCTCAAAAACTCATATCATCGGGGACGTCTCCCCTGGGCCTACCACCCTAAATAGAAAGAGACATCCTATTGAGGTGGTAGTGATAGGATAGTCTCATGTTACACCAATTTTCTTTCCTTTTACCTTCTCTTCTATCAAAGTACAAATTGTGCGATAACAGGAGCTATTGGAGGGAACTCCTCCAATGTACACTAGAGTATTTTTAGGTAACTCTTTCAATGTATATTGGATTAGTTTACTCTAAATCATCTGAAAACCAAGAAATCAACTTAAAAATTTGCTTAAGTGCCCAAAGTCAAAAGATGCAAATTTGGCCAAAATATGAAACTTAAAGTGGAATGCTTAGAGTGGGAGGAGAAATAATCAAGAAGACACATGTTAAGTATTTTTCAAATAAGAAAAATAAAGGGGCTCCATTTTCTCGGGTGAGGGGGTTTAGCAAGCAAAGGTACAAGAAAATGGAGGGTTGGTGCATGGCACAACACATCCATTTTACAAAAGGTCTTGAATTTGGGTTCCAAGTAGAAGTCAGTTTTCATTTGCAAATGCACTTTGGATGATATAGATAGATTCATAATGTTATTAAATTCATCCCAAAACTTATATCACTAAATTTGGAGCTATATAGAAGCATGGGCGTGCCTTTCCATTAGGGCACTTTCTATTGATTTGGTCTCTCAATTTACAAGGTTAATGTTGCCTCTTTTACATAGAAACCTCTTTTACGTTCACAAACACAACACTAAATATGTAGACAAGTGTAAAATAATCTAAGGCACCCTCAGGAACTTGAATCACTCAAATTGCGGGTGTGTTAAGACCTGGGCGTGCATTTTCACAATGCCATGGTTCCATGCATTTTAAAGCACTTTTCCCTTTATGCATTTACAAAAAAAAAATTAACCTTTATGCACAATAGAGGGTTTTTGGTTTCAAAATGCACAAAGAAAGTATGAATATATGTAAAATTATAAAATACAAACTCCACAACTTTTATCACTCATTTTGGAGGTCATATGATTCCTAGGCGTGCATTTTATAGTAATCTAGTTTTACCATCCTTTTTACAAAATATCTTGAATTTGGGTTCCAGGTAGAAGTTTTCTCTCATTTGAAAATGCACTCCATATGATATAGATAGATTCATATTTTTATTAAATTCACCCCAAAACTTAGACGACTAAATTTGGATCTATATAGAAGCATGGGTGTGCATTTCCATTAGGGCACTTTCTATTGATTTGGTGTCTCAATTTACAAGGTAGATTTTGCCTCTTTTACACAGTAGCCACTTTTATGTTCACAAACACAACACTAAATATGTATACATGTGTAAAATAATCTATGTCGCCCTCATAAAATTGAATCACTCAAATTACAGGTGTGTTAAGACTTGGGCGTACATGTTTCATCATGCCTAGGTTTCATGTATTTTTAAGCATTATTCTTGTTATGCTTTTTTTTTTGCATTTACAATAGAGTTATGTTTTTAGACAACTTATTTTTAATCTTTAACATTCATTTTGATATCCCATGCTTATCATGTTATAAATTAAAATTTTAATATGTAATGCTTATTATATTGTGGCAAGGTGATCATGGGAAGGCACCAGCCTCGGAGCAAGTAAACAACTAACAATATCCATATCCATTTAAAGTGAATTTTATTATTGTTTTTATAATTGAATTAACTTGTTTTTTGTTGATATATGTAGTTGTCAATACCTGATGTACTTTACAATGTCGGCAACTATAAAAACATGTTTGAATTGACCTCGATTGAGACAATTAAAAAGGATGTGAGAAAAAAATCATTGAACTTAGTGAGTTGTGTATGTGTGAACAAACAGAGGAGACCACACAAAGATGAACAGTTTTGATGGATGAAATAAAACAATGTGTGGTAAGCACCATATTTTAAAACGGTTATTTATCACATATGTTTATTTATGAATTGGTTTGCTACTTTTAGATGATTTGCATAACATATGTTTTATTTCTATAGGATTTATTCATAAAACTTAAGTAGTTTTCTCTTGAGGATGGTGTTGGTAGCAACAATGTTCAAACACCACAAATTCCTACCACGCACCACATACCTACAAGGATCTTTATCTCTCCACATGTAGCTGACAACCCTGTGACTAAGACGACTAAACCTTCTAGGGACCATGACACACTGTCGACACAGTGAATGCCAGACCAAGTACTTAATGCTGGAGATGATGCAATTGGTGATTCTACAAATTGGTTTCCTAGATCATCACATGTTACCAGCAAGGGAACACTACCAGTTACCTTTTTGGTGGATGAGAACATTGTTCCGATCAAGATACAAAAAATCCTAGGTATTTATTAATGTCTTAATTATTTCCTATTATCTAATTGAAACACACATCTCTACGATTATTTTAAATTAATAATCATATTGTTCTGTAGGAAACAAAACCTTTTTTAAGCATATGAATGGAAAGGCATTAGATATTTTTGGGTCCACCATACGGACACAGTGGAATGATTAGAATCCTAGTTTGAATAAGGAACTTATTGACCACTTGGTCAACCTGTTCGATGATTCCTTCAACAAAATTGGAGTCACCTCATTGGCCGGTACATATTTTAAACATGTGAGGGACCAATATATGGTTTATTTTCAAACAAACCCTAGGTATGAGAATCCTTCGATGATTCTTGAGGTTGAGTGGAAGAATCTATTGGGGGATGCAAAGGAGAAAAAAATGAGAAAATATGGAAAGACGCCACCTGGACCAGGAAGGTTTACCATATTTTGAATTTAATATGTTGATTTTTTGTTAGTTCTATATAAAAGTTGTGATATACAACCTATTGGAAACTTTTTCTGGGCTCCTAGAGATGTCAAAAGAAGCCAAGGCAACACTAGAAAAACATGGGCAACACAAACTTGGTCAGGGTGGTTATGTGAAACTAAAAGCATGAATTGTAAGTACCAAATAATTAAACCATATCATTCCTATCATAATCCAACTTTTAGTTAATTGCATCCAATAAGCCAAATTTGAGATCTTGTGCAATGAAAGGGGTTGAATTCAAAATTGTGACCATCGAGGAAGACCTCATGTTCAGTTTCAAGTGTGGCTTTCAAGCTGTGGTTGAACGTCGACAAATCATGGGGAAAAAATAATATACCCCTTTGAACGACATTGTAAGTAAAATCAATGGACTTTAATTGTTGATTACTTGTAAAATATCTTCACTGTTGATTTCACCCATAAATGAATGTGCCTTTTTATTTTAAGAAAGAGAGCAACAACAATAATGAGGCTAGTAGTAGACAACAACCCCATGACAATGGAGTGCAGTATGAAGATGGTGGTGTGTAGGCCAGCCATGATGGTGGATTGCATCCTGATGGTAGTGTGCATCCTATCCATGATGGTGGAGTGCGGCTTGATGATGGTGGTGTGTAGCCCAATGATGGTGGTGTGCAGCCTTCCCATGATCATATCATGGCTATAAAACCAGAATTATGGATTAATAAAATTATTAATATTTACTTGCAAATGGTGTACTTGTAAATTTTCTTGTTTTGATGGCAGAGCATGTAGATGAGAATGCTTGGTGAGCACAGGAACACATGGCAGTCGAACCAATGGTATTGACTAGTCAACCTCGTAAACAACATTGTAATGATATTTTCATTCATGAACTACTTCTATGAATAATAACTAACCATGTCAATTTGACCCCCTTTTTTTTTTATTGTAGTCGAGGTCCCTCAGTAGTGGCCAGCATGTTGTGGAGAGTACCCGACTAGACATATAACACAGAGAATGCTTATTGAATCAATACCAACAGAAGGCCCAACAACTGAAGAAAATCAAGACGTGGATGAACCCATCAACATATTTCTGAAAACTAAAAAAAAAAAAAGTGATTGTATATATTATGAGAAACATGTATAATGGAAACATATTTTGATGATAAATTATATTAATATATACTATTTGTTGCTACCTTCTTATGGATGTATGTTATGAGAAACATGTATAATGGAAACATATTTTGATGATAAAATATACTAATATATACTATTTGTTGCTACCTTCTTATGGATGTATGTTATATGTTTTGTATGTACAAAACCACATAGGTGCACACACATTCTTTCTTGCATTTACCTTTAAATTTTGTTTTGCTAATTTCTATGCATGAATCATATTATTATACTTTCAATTATTTTTAAATAGATAGATTGAGTTTGGGGAATTGAGAGTGATGCGAAGGGGGGGAATGAGCTTCCACCTTCACATGGTTGGCCATTTTCTATAGAGAATAAATTATTCTTGAAACCAAGAGAGCATTCAAGTATTCCGCTTTATTATTTCAAGAGTCTCGTACATGTTGATATGTTTGTTTATTTATTTAATTATTATTCAGTCATATAACCTTTTATTCTCTGATGATTTCTGCAAGTATTGTGAAGGACAAGGTCATGGAAATGGTGTCGAGTTATATTTTCTCTGTATATGTGGGGTGTTCACTTCAGAATAAAAGGATCTCCAAATTTTCTTACCTTCAATATTTGTTTGTTGTTTCAATCTAATTTCTTATGTCTTATTTACTAATAAAATCCATACTATCACAATGGGTTGCAATGGAATCTCATTACATGCATAAGTGTGACCAACTAGTGGACACGTGTTGCAACTCTTTGCATATTCCATGGCATCTTAACATTGTGTCGATGACCACAGTCTAACATAGAGAAACTTCAACCTAGTAGTTTTTGTTCCACCATAGTTCCCTCCACTCTCTTTGTCATGCGCCTCCCAAAGGATGACTTATACTTTATGATATAGAATGCATTAGTTTAAAATATTGTCTATGGAAATATTATATAGGCTTCCTATGGTGAACTTGTATTTTTCATAGTAGATAACCAATCATATTCATTGTTTATGGTCATACATATTTGGTATAGAACTGAACTTGAGGAGATTTGTGATTTATGTGAAATAACCTTGAACTTCTTCCACCCAAAATAGATTTAGATGTGGGAATTCATCCAAGGTATCCATAGTTGTCGCATCTCTTACCATGGGAATGTGGAAAGAGTTGCCACATCTCTTCCCATAGGATTGTTGGGTATGTGTTATATTATTTGCATGGTTAGAAGTAGTGTCTATTTTGTGTGGTCGCATAAGGGGGTAAGAGGGGGGTGGAGCACCGCCTTTCCCGAGGGGTCATAGGGGGGAAGAGCCCCCCTATCCGGGGCATTGGAGGGAGGTGGGATCCCCTTGTGTAGGGGTTGGGGGGAAGCACACCCAAAAAATAAATTGGCACTTTTTTCATACATTTTTGGGCGGTTTTTCGGCACATGGTTTTCATTGATGGTTTTCTATTTCCAGTTAATAAATTAGGGTTGTTTACTAATCCAGGTTATTGGATTAGGGTTTTGGATTCTACATGATCCTATATGTATATTATATTGTAAGCAATGTATGAAGTGAATGAATATAGAATATGTTGGTTTTTCTGGTTTGGGTGTGCATGGGAAAAATCTTTGTGTAATGTGTGTATTTGTCATTGTATATTTTCTGTTCTTTTATTGAAAACATGTTTGCAGTAAATAATTGTACAAGGTTAAATCTACATCTGGTATCAGATAAATTATTGTCTTCAGAGGAACACCTTTGTGGTTAGTGGTTTGGCTCGGGACTGTGATAAGCCTTATTGCAGTGGGAGATATCTGATATTGATTCTTTAAGTGAAAACAAATGGTGAGAAGTTCGAAAATAGAGATCGAGAAATTTAATGGGAGACGTTTTGAGTTGTGGAAGATCAAGATGGAAGATCTATTGGTAGACATAGATCAATGGATCATAGTGGATCCATGTATTGGACCTACAGGAATGTCGGTAGGTGACTAGAAAAAGTTGGATCGAAAGGCGAAGAGCACAATCCGATTATGTCTCTCATATTCAGTATTATTGAATGTGTCAGGGTAAATTACAGCCAAGGATTTATGGGATAAGTTAGGGAAATTGTATCAATATAAGTCCCTGGTAAATAAATTGTTCCTATGGAAGAAGTTGTATAACCTGAGGATGAGATATGGAGACTCTATGACAGAGCATATGAATGCCTTCAATACAGTGGTAAGTCAATTATTATTTGTTGAGATTAAAATTTCAGATGAAGATAAGGGTATCAGTTTATTTTGTTCTTTACCGGACTCATGCGATAGTATGGTTGGACATAGGTATTAATATGACTACCTTGAGTTTCAATAATGTGGTCTCATCCTTGTTGTCAGAGGATATGAGATAGAAGAACATGGAAGGACATAACACAGATGCATTATTTGCAAGAGGACGCTCCTAGGAAAGAAATATATCTAAGTCCTCAAGTGGGAGATCTAAATATAAGTGTAGATATAAATCGCCTAGAAAGTTTGTAAAGGTATGTCGGAGATGTGGAAAATAAGGGAACTTCAAGAAGCAATGTAGATCCAAAAACGTTGAGAGAGTGAAGGGATCTTAAGGTGCTACCTCTACAGAAGAAAATACCTCCAAGGAAGAAGAAGGGGATGTGTACTTGGATTCTTCAAGAATACATGCATATCATGAGGCATGGTTGGTTGACTCAAGTGCATCCTTTCGTATGAATCCCCATAGGGAGTGGTTCTGTAAATATGAAAGGTATGATGGAGGTAATTGTTTCCTAGGTGATGACTCAACAACCAAAATCATAGGACAAGGAAGAGTCAAGTTGAGGCTCATAAATGGAAGGACTAGAACATTGCCTGGTGTTCTGCACATCCCAAGATTGGCAAGAAATTTGATTTATGGAAGAAAAATGGACGATGCATGAGTAAAAACAGTATTTGAAAAAGAAACCTACAGGATGGTTCGAGGAGCAATGGTGTTGTTGAAGGGAGTTTGTATTGGAACTATGTATAAGCTACAAAGAAGAATTATTAGTGATGGGTGTAATAGTTCCATTGTTCCTGATATCAGAGTTGAAAAAGAAAAAAATCATATAGTCTCTAGAGAAAATATTATGTTGTGGCATCAAAGACTGGGGCATATCGGAGAGAAGGGTCTTCGACTACTACACGGTAAAGGTATGGTTGAAGGTATGTATAACTTATCTTTGTATTTTGATTTATGTGAACATTGTGTATATGGGAAGTAGAATCGGGTAAGATTCCCCTCTGGTGCAACGAGGGCAGAAGAAATTTTACATCTAATGCACAATTATGTGTTTGGACCTGTGTCGGTTCCATCATTGGAAAAATTTGTGTACTATGTCTCATTTATAGATGACTTCTCGAGGAATACTTGGATATACTTCCTTAGGAAGAAATATGAATTATTTTACAGATTTAAAGAGTTTAAGGCTCTTGTTGAGAATCAAACATAGAAAATAATTAAGGTGTTGAGGATGGATAATGGTGGAGAGTTCTGCATGAATGAATTTGAATAATGATGTAATAAATATGATATATAAAGGTAGAAGACTACTCCTTATACACCTCAGAATAATGGAATTGCAATAAAGGATGAACATGACGATGATGGAAAAATAAAGGTGCATTCTCAATGGTGTCAGGTTAGGGAAAGAATTATGGGAAGAGGTAGTGGGTATTGCATGTTACCTGGTCAATCGATCACCCTCATCAGCACTGGATGAAAATTATCCACATGAGGTATGGCTTGGTAAGAAACCCTCTCTCACACATCTCAAGGTATTTGGTTGTGAGGCCTATGTTCATGTTCCAAAGGAAAACAAGAGTAGGCTAGATAAGAAGGATGAAAAGTGTATATTTATTGGGTATAAAGATGGTCTCAAAGGTTATAATCTTTGAAACCCAAAAACTAAGAAGGTTGTGTATAGTCAAGATGTGTTATTTAGAGAAATGAAATATGTTGTCAAATAGGAAGTCCTACCAAGTAAGGAAGAACCAGAGAAGAAAGAGTTTGAGTTAAAGGATGATGAATCGAAATCTCCAGAAGAAAAAGAATCGGAAGAAGAAGATCATCATACTCCAGTATTGAGGATATTGGTTCGAGAAAAAAGGCTACTGGAAAGGTATACTCCACCTGATTTACGTTCAAATTTTTCTTTCTTTATTACTGATGATGATCTTAGAACTGATAGGGGGGCAGTGGATTCAGAGGTTGGAAAACCCTGGAAAAAGGCCATGGCTGAAGAAATGGAAGCCTTGGATAAGAATGAGGCTTGGGATCTAGTGGAGTTGTCGACTAGAAGCAAGCCCATTGGCAGCAAATGGGTATTTAAAAATAAGTTTAATGTAGAAGGAAAAGTGGAGAAATACAAAGCTCGATTAGTAGCAAAGGGTTATTCCCAGGTTGAGGGAATTGATTTTGGTGAGATTTTTTCTCATGTTGCCAAGTTAACCTCTATTATATTTATGTTATATATTTTTGTTTTGTTTTATTTTGAAGTAGAACAGATGGATGTGAATACATCATTCCTACATGGGGATCTCGAAGAATAAATCTACATGAAGCAACCAGAAGGATTTGTTGTGAAGGGAAAGAATGAGCTAGTATCCAAGCTAAAAATGTCATTGTATGGTTTAAAACAATCACCAAGGATTTGGTATCAAAACTTTGATACTTATATGTTGGGACTTGGCTTCACAAGAAGCAAAGACTATCATTATGTGTATTTCAAATTAATTGGTGATCATTTGATTTATTTGGTCTTGTATGTGGATGACATGTTGTTGATAGGAAACAACAAGGAGATTATCCAAAATGTGAAAACTCAGTTTTCCTCTAAATTTGACATGAAGGATCTTGGTGCTGCAAATTTCATTCTGGGCATCGAAATTAAAAGAGATCAGAAAAATAGGAAACTCTAGTTAGATCAAAGAAAATATGTCAAGACCATATTGCATAGGTTTAATATGAAGGAAACTAAATCGGTCAAGTTCCCTATTCTTGTAGGTGTAAATTTATATGCGGATCAATGTCCCAAGACACAGGAAGAGGAGGACTACATGTCTTGTGTTCCATATGCGAGTGTGGTTGGCAGTTTGATGTATGCAATGGTCCATACTAGAATGAACATTGCACATGGAGTGGGAGTTTTGAACAAGTATATGTCAAAACCAGGGAAGGAGCATTGGATATCAGTAAAGAAAATTTTCAGGTACTTGTATGGCACTACTAGTTATGGATTGTGCTACCAAGGAAGACCAAGTTTGGACAGAGTGTTGGACATACATGGATTTCTGGATGCAAACTCGATTGGAGATATAGATCATAGAAGATATATAAGTGGGTATGTGTTTAACCTGTTTGGAGGAGAAATCAGTTGGATGAGAAAAAGACATTTTGTAGTGGCACTTTCAACTACATAAGTTGAATACATGGCAGGCACTCATGCAAGCAAGGAAGTAGTATGGTTACAAAGATTGTGTTCAGGTATTGGGTTGGTACAACAAGTTGTAAGGATATATTTTGACGGTTAGAGTGCAATTTTTCTGGTGAAGAACCCAACTTATCATTAAAAAACAAAGCATATTGATGTTCAATAACACTTTGTGAGATGACATGGTTGAAGAAAAGAAGGTGTTGTTGATGAAGGTGGACACTTTGAAGAATGTTGCAGATTTATTAACAAAATTTGTGTGCACTGGGAAGTTCTCTTGGTGTAGAGAATATATGGGAATTGCTACCCTAGATTGTTGATTATGTAACCTTGTAACCCGTTCTATGCAAAGAAAACACCAAGTGGGAGAATGTTGGGTATGCGTTATATTCTTTTCATAGTTAGAAGTAGTGTTTATGTTGCACCGGGTGCATAGGGGCGTAGGGGGGTAAGAAGGGGGAAAAGTTCCCCCTTTCCCAGGGGGTCACAGGAGGTTGCAGGGGAGTGAGAACCCCCTGCACAGGAATTTAAGGTAAGCGCCCCCCGGCCTCCCCCCCCCAAAAAAAAAAAAATTGGTTCTTTTTTGTGTTCATTTTTGGGCAGTTTTTTGGCACATGGTTTTCACCGATCATTTTCTATTTCCAGTTAAGGAATTAGGTTTGTTGACTAATAATGGTTTTTATATTAGCGTTTTGGATGCTACAGGATCCTATATGTATATTTTATTGTAAACAATGTGTGAAGTGAATGAATATAGAATATGTTGGTTTTCTCGGTTCGGGTTTCCAGGGGAAAAATCTTTGTGTAATGTGTGTATTTTCCATTGTATCTTTTCTATTATTTTATTGAAAATATGTTTGTAGTAAATAATTGTACAAGTTTAAAATCTATGAGGCTTGTGGGAAAAATTGTAGATATGCCCACATGATCAAAATCTGGACCAGGGGTCGAAATTTAGCTCAAAAATCAAAGTTCCCAAAATTGCCTCAAAATGAATGGGTGTGTAGCCCTCATCATCACAAACCCAACACAACTTGTTTGGGTTCAAACAGACGTTGGATGAGAGAGATATCGTGATCTGTTCGATTCACCAAACAGGTAAAAAAAAATGGGTTGATTGTACAGTCCATACGGATGCTGATGTGGCAGAGGTCGTACACTGATGTGGCATGTCCATACACTGAATTGGCATATGCTGACATGGCAGTTTCAGATTGGTAGATGTGGACGAGTGATGTTGCGACACGTGGCATTTAATGGGAAAATGGTGTGGTGCCACGTGGCCCAGTCATGGGCTGCCATGTGGCACCATTGTAATTGGTTGATTGGTTCAAAATATTATGGAGTCTATGGGGATTGAACCCTGGACCTCCCCCTTTGCCAAAGCTTTAACAAAGTCTGACCAACCAACACGCCGCAATATGTTACTTGTTATATAAATGGTTTGATATATATTTGAATTCGATTTGTTTAATGGTTGGCGCAGGGGTTGGGCTGGGGCTTAGCCCCAGCCCGTGGTTTCGGCATTCACACTTGTGACTGGTGTTAGCAGAATTGCACGCATGAATTTTAAACATATTCAAAGCTCCTGGTCGCACACTTTAAACATATGACCGCTTGCTACACGAAGAATGCGTGCAGAGTTTGGTAATTTAAATGGATAGCCCCGGGTCGTGTGTGTTACCATATGACTCTGCCACCATATGCGCGTGGATTTACATTTTGGTTTCAACAGTTATACAAAAAACCCGCCACTTGTCCTTTGTCTATTTTCTCTTGTAGACGGAGCCCCTTTTTGCGATAGTGTGTGGTCACATGGTGACCTTATGACCACGGCCTTGGCAGTTAAGGGCTAGGCGTTCCCTAACCGTCCTACAGTTTGACCATTTTTGTGGTTACGTGCGGGTGCTAGGTTTTAGCACGAGTTTTTGAGCGTGTTCTTGGTTGAACATACAAAGGTGCATTTTGGCAAACCAAAGACAGCAAGCTTGAAGGAAGAGAATGGCAGGAGGCCTATCTTCTTCATTTTTTGGCCAAATGAGGTGTCAAAAAAGCCCAGCCAGGGGTTTTTGGACGTTCTAAATCCATTGGCACTATTTTCATAGGCATTTGAAGACTTCTTTTGTAGTTTTTTAACCATTGAAGTTTCAGAGAGCTCCAGGGAGCTTGAAGCCCTCATTGATTGAGGTCATGCTCAGATGAGCACATGTTTGTTTTTTGTGATTGAATAATCATTTTTGGATAATTATTATTCTCTGAACACTTTGGGATAGGTTTCAAATCCATTTGAGGACTTTTACAGGTGTTTTTTCCAAAGAGAATCTCAGGGAAGCTTAAGGCCACATGTAGAAGAGGTCATACCCGGATGAGCCATGATCCGTTTTCAGAGTTTTATTAGTCATTTTTGGGGATTTTATGTATTATGATCCCAATGGTACAGTTAGTATTTCCATTGGAGTTGAGTAGCATCTTGTAAAATAATTTTTGACAAATTAATCCCAGAGAGCCAATTCCATTGAAGGAGGCTCAAGGAGATGTAGCCCAGAGAGGGGTGAACTCCTTTATCATCTTGTTATTGTTGTGAGTTTGATGGTTTATTTGCTGCAAGTTATGTTGTTGTGTATTTATTTAAAGTACATATTTAACCATTTAAAAGAACATTTCCTCACACATGAACATTTAAAAGAAGAAGCATAAAATTGGCACATAATCTATCTTGCATATTTTAACACATGGAGCAAGGTCCTGTAAAGCTTTATTTTAATGAAGTAGAGGGTGCTTGCATAGCATAACAAGTTAGCTCACTATTTTCAGATCAGGTGGTATCAGAGCCAGGTTTGTTTTTCTCATGTATTTGCCATTGATAGCTTGAGATTTAGCTATTGGTATTTGTGCAAGTTTTGTGTTGAAGTTTGATATCTTGCAAGGATGGAGGAAGCTTCAAACATTGATAGTTCCCATACATCTTCATTATCCAAGTTATTTGACAAAGAGATGTTGAAGGAGCTGCTAACCATGAGAGATGTGGTGAAAGAGATGTGGGAAGATAGAAAGGAGAGCATTGCCCTTGAAGAGCAGTTGATGGCCATGAAGGAGGAGAAAGATCATCTTCTTGAGAAGTTGCATGAGATGGAGACTCAACACCATGAGGAAAAGGAAACCCTTACCAAGTACATGCATGAACATGAGGTATGTAATGTTAGTTTATCTTCTAATTCCTCTCAAGATGAATGCTTTGGTGTTTTTGAAAATCACACAAGAGGAATAGGGTCCAAGTTATTGTTAAAAATGGGTTATGAAGGTAAAGGGTTAGGCAAGCATGCACAAGG
>JASDQU010103197.1:177537-193547 GCA_032191745.1 Picea mariana | reverse complement strand
CTCCAGTTAGGAGGGAGCATTTATTTTTATGATTGAAAATTAGTCCAGATCGGACAGATGCTTTCTTGTTCAGAAAGTGGATTGAGATTTATGACGAACAGTGAATTCCCATTGTAGTTAACATGGGAGGTAGACTGATTGTTGATGTATCATAGACAGCTACTTCCCATTGTGGTTAACATGGGGAGTGGTCTAGGATAGTCATTCTTCTTGGCAGTCACTCTGAGTAGTGGTCAAGTAGAATGGTCCACCTCGTCGGGCAGTCATTCTTTCAAAGTTCACAGTTGTGAGAAATTTCGAAGAATGGTCTATTTTAGAGGTTGATGTAGGATAAACATTCCTCGAGGGTTATATATTCTCTCCAGGTTACACTTTGTTTAGTGCCGGAGGAATGGCCCAGGGTGGGGAATGGTCTGGACAGTTATTCCTTGAGGGAAGACTCATTCTCTCCAAGTTACACTTTGTTTAGTGTCAAAGGAATGGCCCAGGGTGGGGAATAGTCTAGGCTCAGCAATTAGGGACAATCATTCCTTAGGGCAGACTCATTCTCTCCAAGTTACACCTTGTTTAGTGTCAGAGGAATGGCCCAAGGTAAGGAATGGTACAAACATTTCTTAGGGCTTATACATTCTGTCTAGGGTGTATTTTAATTAGTGTAGGAAGAATGGCCCAGGGTGAGAAATGGTCCAGGCTCAGAAATCATAAATAATCTTTCTTCCTTGTTTGTGAAGAATAGGGCAGATAGCCCATTGTTGATGAGGGAAGATATTCTTTCAGATCTCACAAACATGAGTGAAACATCTGCCCAGAGGATTCAGTTCATCTTTAACAGTATTTTCTATGCAGGATGCTATCACATGTTTGTTATGAAAACTATATGATAGTAGATGAGGACTACTGTGGTGAATATGTTTCACTATTCATAACCATACATTGTTGATCAAGTACTTGTGTGTTACTTGATGTGGTAGTGAACCACTAGACTGCAGTTATGTACTACTATGAATAGACACAGTTGTGCTCTATCCTTGTTCTAATTGCCTTGAAGACTATCAGTAGTTTATTGGAGATAATGATCATTCAGATGGATGATGAACAGAGATTTTCCAGACGGAAAATAGTTCAGAACTTTTACTCCTCTTGTATTACTCTATGGTGAGAGTGACTTATCCAGCATCATATCTAATTACTCAGATGAAGTATGGTTTCGAGAGTTGATGCAGATGATGGTGATGGTGATGCTCATGATCCAGTCATGAAATAGTCTAGAGGACTATATTGATGCTACCGGGTAAATGGTATGTTTTGTGCTCAAGTCCATTACCTATAAATACCTCTCTAGATAGGAGGGAGTGTTAATATTATGGTAGCTGCGAGAGGTATTTACCTCCACGTGTGAACCTGACGAGAATAGAAGACTCTGGGAAGAAAGAGAAACCCTAATGAGTTGGATAATAACCCTATAAGCCTTTTCGGCTCAAGAATATAATTTATATTAGGCTATTAGCCTCCAAGAGAAGAAGTCAGCCAGAAATAATAATAATATATTGAACAGACACATATCCAGAAGGAGAAGTCGCCCCCAACAAAACTGCAGAACTACTATAAATACAGGGCGCCAGTTCTCATTTGTGACATCTCAAAATTTCATTTTTCCCAGTTGGTGCGCACTGCAGTTGCAGTCTTGTGCGTAGGTTTGAAGGAGAGTTGCAGGTGCAGCTGCAGCAGCAACAAGTTTCAGTTTTGGCTTGAATATCTCTTGGCTAGGGTTTGGACTATCTGATCAGATTTTTGTGATGTGTTATCCTTGAGGAAAGGTGTGCTACCTTTTGTTTGGCTATCTAGCCTAGGGTTTTCTTTCAAAGGAATTCTCAGTCAAGGTTAAGGTGCTCGAAGGGAGGCTTCGGCCTATGGTTGGGTGACGAAGGTATCATCAATGGTAAAACGAGCACACCATCTTTTATATTCTAACAATTGTAGCATCCACAACTCCTCCCATGGGCTTGCAGGTAGAGCTTCCATGTAGCAAACTTATATAACTAAATTTGGAGATATATAGAAGCATGTGTGTGCAGTTATATTAGAACACTTTCTCTTGTTTTGGTCTCTCGATTTACAAGGTAGAGTTTACCTCTTTTAAACAACAACCAATTTTATGTTTGAAAAAGAAAATCTAAATATGTAGACAGGTATACAATTGTCTAAGACACCCTCAGAAACTTGAATCACTCAGATTGCAGGTGTGTAAAGACTAGGCATGCATTTTTTTAAAGTCTGGTGTGCATTTCTGCACAAATGTAAAAATTACAGTTTAAAAGAAAACCAAGTATTTTTCTCAATTAGGTATTCCATTTTAGTCTTTATAGAGTCTCATACATGTTGATATGTCTTTTTATTTATTTAATTATTATTCAATTATATAACCTTGTATTCTCTGATGATTTCTGCAGGTTTTTGCAATGGAAATGCAACTAACAACTAGCCTATGTGTGATGTGGTTGTACAAGTTCCTACCTCGTCTATCTCATGCGAACAGGTAGTTATTACTTAGTTTTCCATTTTAGTTAGTGTGTGTGCACGGTTTCCAAACATTCATGTATATTTCAACCCTTTACTAAATACTAGGCACAAATCACCCTAGTATGCATTCTTTTGGTTTACAACAAATCCACAGTCTTGTAACTTGTAACTTGTAAATTAACAAAAATAGACATGGATTTTTATTCCTAGGGTGTGCATTTCTCATCATTCCCCATTTGCATTATTTTTTTTGCATTTTCCCCCTTATGCATTTTTTTTCATTTACAAGGAAAATCTTAGCCTCTTATGCAAGCATAGGGTTTTTGGTTTCAAAATGAATAACTGAAGTATGAATATATGTAAAATGATAAAATCCAAAATCCATAATTGGAACCACTCAATTTTGAGGTCATATGAGTCCTATGCATGCATTTTACAGTAAGACGGTTTTACCCTCCATTTTACAAAAATTCTGGAATCTTGGTTCAAGCTAGAAGTCCTTGGTAATTTTATAATGCACTTTGTATGATATATAAAGATTTGGAATGTTATTAAATTCACCCCAAAACTTATATAACTCTATTTGGTTCTATATAGAAGCATGGGCATGCATTTCCCTTAGTTCAAAGTATTGTGGGAAAAGTATGGAATCTTGGTTCAAGGAAGAAGTCCTTAGTCATTTTATAATGCACATTGTATGATATATAAAGATTTATAATGTTATTAAATTCACCCCAAAACTTAGATAACTCTATTTGGAGCTATATATAAGCATGGGCATGCATTTCCCTTAGTTCAAAGTATCGTGGGGAAACTTTTAAATATCATTTGTTTATTTGTAATAAATTTGTTGAAGTACAAGGCTAGGGAAATGGTGTTGAGTTAGATTTTCTCTGGATATGTGGGGTGTTCACTTCAGACTAAAAGGATCTCCAATTTGTATTAACGTGTATCTTTGTTTGTTGTTTCTTATGTCTTATTTACTAAAACAATCCACACTATCACAATGGATTGCAATGGAATCTCATTACAGACATAAGGGTGACCAACTCATTGACACTTGTTGCAATTATTTGCATATTCCATGGCATCTTCACATTGTGTCAATTGTAGAAATTTAATGACAAAATCAGCATGCACTAAATTATTCCATACACTTAGCAACGTAGAGATAAATGTCATCTATGAAATTTGAAATGTATAAACCCACTTTCAAAAAATATTATGAGAAGAAATACACATTTCCAAGCACTTATGTGGTGGAATAAACACAATGAAAAATAATCACACATCCATGTAATACTCACAAATTTAGGCAACCAACTAGGGAAAACCCCAATGTGGGTAAACCCAAAGAGAGAGAGATTTTATTAGCTTCAGGAAAGATATATCAGCAGCAAGATTACATTAACAACCAAGAGAAAACCACTTACAACACCCAAATTGTGCCTCCAAAAATATGCCTTGCAAAACATGTCAAGTCAATATTATTGTACGACCCACCCAAAAAATTAGCACCTCAAAAATTGTGCCAATCTGTTGTTGTACGACATGTTTTGTACAACTTCCCTTCAACAGAAAATATTCTCAAGTTGCCTCGATTTATGTGCCTTCCTTGCCTCAAAAAATGTGCTCACTTCTCTGTTGTACGGACTGTACGGATCCATACAGTATGGCCTCCCTCATAGCAATAAATTACATCACTCACAAAACATAGTTTTTCCTTGGGAAATGCACCCAGCTTGTTGCCCTTTCCATTCCTCCTCAAAGCTCTCTCAAAAATATCTCAATCTCCTCTTCTCATTGTGTTGTCTTGCACACTACCCAATGCATTCTCCTATAATTCGAAAATGACCTTTCACCTTCCAAGTGTCTTTTCACCTTCCCCATTCCTAAATCCAAAGGACAAGATCTAATCTTTCCTTTACATGATAAAGGGACATGATTCATTCCCTCCAAAATAAATCACATAAAATATTAAAGTACAAATTCACTTTATAACATAAGTGCACTTTATGAAATAAAGTCACTTTAATATTAGAAGGTACACTTCATTAAAAAGTCACTTACATAAAAGGACCACTTTATTACAACTTTTTAAAAACCCATTACAAAGTCAAGTGTCTAGTAGTGTAAGTACAAGCTTAATTTCCCATACAAGACAAACATGTGGAGTACCTCCCGAGCTATAAAATCTAAAACTCCCTCTTAGCGAGGGATGTACTCACTGCCATCACCATCATCTGGTACCATTACACTATTCGCAGTAGGATCTCCCTCTAAACCTGGAGCCAACCCCAACACCTGAACAAAACTCGAACAAGAAAATCTTCTCCTTACAACCACCCTGAACCCTGAGCTCCTAGGAGAATCCACTCCACCCTGAGCATCGGTTCAATCACACTAGCCAAGCCTCCTATCGGTGCTCAGAAGAGACTCCCTCCCTTCTCTCGGAATCCAAGACTGAATCCTTGGTCCCACCACAGTCTCAGGAGCCTCTTTCTCTTCATCCAATGTTGAATCATAACCTGAAGGTTGTCCTCGCAACATGTACAACCTATCTACCCGATCACCAATCAGTTGTGGTTTGACTGGGTCCACTCCCTCCCTATAGATAAATACATGTCCCCTCTTGAACAATGTACAATATCCAACATCTTCCAAGGCTAATATTGAGATGAAGTTAACCCTCAACCCTGGAAAAAAGAGAACTCTATCAAGCTCTAGGAATCCTCCATACTCGAGTCGAAATCTAACCCTTCCAACTCCACATACAGCTCGTGACATACCACCTTCACTCTCCACCAGTCGATCAAGACCTGTCTTTGTGATAATAAGGAATACTCATTGTATTATCTTCATGTGACAAGAGGCTCCATTGTCAACAATCCATCTGTTATCACCCTCAAATCCTCCACTACCGACACTAGATACTAAATTAACCAAAGAAAATTCCATATCAAACTTGAATGAAAAGTCCTCCATAGTTGTTGTAGTAATTGTATCAGTCCCCTCTTGTTTCTTCTTCTTCTTCTTCCTCTCATCACACTGAGAATCAAGGTGCCCCAATTGGTTACAATAGTAACATCTGACTTTACTCAAGTCCCTCCCAGAATTTCCTTCTTCCCCTTGCCCTTTGCAGCAAGAGAAACATTCTCTTCATCAACTCCATCTCCTTTCTTTCCACTGCTCTGAGATCCTTCTCGAATCTCCTCGTGAGTGAAATTGTCTCACAATCTGCTCCAATATGGAATATGGTCACGACCCACTACACACTTCACGAAGACTTCCCATTCCTTGGTGAAGCCTTTCAAGTCTATCCTCGCCAACTCTCAATTTGATATGACCTCCCCAACTGCATCCATCTCATATTTCACTTGAGCTACCTGTGTAAGACAATAATACACACTTTATCCCTTACCCATTTTGGTATCATGTGTTTTATCCTTCAAGGCCATCTTCTGGTTTTCATTCTTCACCTTGTACAAGTTTTTTAGTGCATCCCACATCCCTTTGGTTGTCTTCTTCTCATCCAAGTGTGGGATAAGGCAGTCCTTCACCCCATCTAGAATAAACCTTTGATATTTGGCCTCCTTTACCTCATGCAAATCCAAATCTATAGGGTCTTCTAATGGAACAACAATTATAGTGCTGACAAAGCTCCAAATTTTTTTCTCCCTGAGAATAGCCGACATCCTAACTTTCCATTGCAAATAGTTGGAAATCCCATCCAATCGGTCCTCATACCTGATGCAAACAACCATCTCCCTATCAATTGTTCAATGGAAAACAAACAATCAAGTTTCCCCCCTCCAAATCTTGCCCAAATATAACATTACTCATTGTACCTCAGAGCCCAAGCTCTGATACCATGTAGAAATTTAATGACAAAATCAACATGCACTAAATTCTATCATACACTTAGAAACCTAGAGATAATTGTCATCCATGAAATTTGAAATGTATAAACCCACATTCAGGAAATATTATGAGCATAAATACGCATAGCCAAGCACTTATGTAGTGGAATAAACACAATGAACAACAATCACACATCCATGTCCTACTCAGAAATTTAGGCAACCAGTCAGGGAAAACCCCAATGTGGGGAAACCCAAAGAGAGAGAGAGAGAGATTTTATTAGCTTTAGGAAATATATATCATAAGCAATATTACATTTACATCCAAGCAAAAACCACTTACAACACCCAAAATTTCCCTCCAAAAATCTACCTTGAAAAACGTGTCAAGACTGTATTGTTGTACGACCCACCCAGAAAATAAACACCTCGAAAATCATGCCAGTATGTTGTTGTACAACCTGTTCTGTACAGCTTCCCTTCAACAACAAATATCCTCAAGTTGTCTCGATTTCTGTGCCTTCCTTGCCTCAAAAAATGTGCCCATTCTCTGTTGTACGGACTGTATGGATCCATACAGTACGGCCTCCCTCACAACAATAAATTTCACCACTCAATAAATAGAGTTTTTCCTTGGGAAATGTGCCCAATCTCTCTTGGTAAATGCACCCATCTTGCTGCCCTTTCCTTTCCTTCTCAAAGCTCTCTCGGAAATCTCTTAATCTCCTCTTCTCATTGTGTTGTCTTGCACACTACCCAATGCATTCTCTTATAATTCAAAAATGACCTTTCACCTTTCAAGTGTATTTTCACCTTCCCCATCCCTAAATCCAAAGGACAAGATCTAATATTTCCTTTACATAATCAAGGGACATGATTCATTCCCTCCAAAATAAATCACTTAAAATATTAAAGTACAAATTCACTTTATAACATAAGTGTACTTTATGAAATAAAGTCACTTTAATATTAGAAGGTACAGTTTATTAAAAAGTCACTTACATAAAAGAACCACGTTATTACAACTTTATAAAAACCCATTACAAAGTCAAGTGTCTAGTAGTGTAAGTACAAGGTTACTTCTGCATACAAGACAAACATGCAGAGTACCTCTCGAGCTATAAAAGCTAACATCGACTACCATAGTCTAACATAGAGAAACTTCAACCTAGTAGTTTTTGTTCCACCATAATTCCCTCCTCTCTCTTTTTCATGCGCCTCCCAAAGGATGACTTATACTTTATGATCTAGAATGCATTATTTTAAAATACTATCTATGTAACATCCCCACTATAATACTCAGTATAATTAATGCTTATGTAGATATAATATGTGGCTATGGCCAAGCAATGTAATATGTGAATTGTATTTCAATGTTTTAATAATAAAATGTGATAACAGTTGCTAAGGGGACATGGACATAGATAGGGGATGAATTAATCCAAAAGAGAGGGGAGGTTCTAGGATAATGACCAAGAGGAGTCCAAGGGGGAATTACCTGTGTATATTAATTCCAGCCATTTTTCCTAAAAATGTTATTTGTATATGAACCTTCTAATTTCTGATTGAGTGTTTCCAAAGCCAATCATTGAGTACATGTAAGAGGGTGGGTGTGATTGGTCACATCCCAAAGTTATTGGGCACATGGGGGTTGAGTACAATCAGCTTGGAGAAGAGTGTGAGTCAAGAAAGGAAAGTCAAAGGAAGGAAATCTGTATGGGTTGGGACAACAATTTTAGACAGTCAAGTTTTGTCCATGAGGAGAAATTTGAGAGCAAGAAAGAGAGCTTGGAGTTGGTGAAACCATGGAGCATGAATTCTAGATCAAGATGGAGTGTATTGGAGCGTATTTGGAGCTGGAAAATGAAGAGGCAGGTTGTCAAGCTTGAAGAGTGAAGTCCTAGGTGAGTTTCACTAAAAAAACAAGTGTTTGTTGTGCTTCGTTGGTATTTTTTCTAGCATAAAGTTCCCTTGAGTTCCCAGCTAAGATATTCCTAGTTACCTATGACATAGAGACCCTGATAAATTAATGTGATTCCTGAGGAACTGATATCAGTGAAGGGGTACATTCCTTGGGTTGGTAAGGTCAAGAGGAAGAGATTTGGTGGAAAATCGGGATAGCTGCAAGAAGATATCATTGGGTTGTGAGTTTTATGAGCTATGAGTCGATAGTGAGAGACCACCCTCGTTTGTGTATTACTAGACTTAGTTCGGGGTGACTAGCTATTGAGATTTGGAAGAATCAATCTACGGTTGGGTGGAACATCCATCCCAAGTTGTTGGTTGCACAACCATTGTTAAAAGATAAGTGTTTATCTATTTTTATCTTGTATTTATGAACTAAATTGTTGTGCATGATCTCTGTGTTGAAATATACACTTCACACTAAGAGGGGGGGTGAATCAGTGATACAAAACTTTGGACAATTTTCCACTTTTCATAAATTAATTGAACAACATATATTTATTTCATTTTCTCAACCAATATATAAAAGAATAAATATTTTATTTATTTATTTAGCTTGAATGAATACATAAGATCAATCTTTGAATATCTTCAACTTATAACAATTATGAGAGACCCATATCTCTATTACAAGACCCGTCTTGTAGTTCTTAGATCCAACTGAGAAATGAGGAATCCAACCTTCATAACAAGTCTCAGCTTGTTGATCTCATATCCAACTGAGATGTGAGGAATCCAATCCTCATACAAGACCCAGCTTGTAAACATGCACCAACCTGATAGAATGAACCTTCATTCAATCCATTATATATACATATATATACTTCAACAAATTCAACTACGTCTTTTGTTCACCATACTTCTTTGTTTATATAGTCCTCCAATTGGTGTGAACTTGAATGATTGCGTATTTTGATAATGTATCATTGCACCCTTTCATTCATTTTAATAATAATAACTTCTATTATTATTATTAATAGTTTGTTAAAGACTTCAAATCCCTTGCAAATTCTTTCAGTATTTTAACCCGTCACTAATTATTGCAAACAAGTGCTTCCTTCAAACCATTCTTTTCAAATGACCGTGGGCTTGTTACTACAAACTTAATCTCTATTTGTGCTTCCTTCATTATTATTCATATAATATCGCGAAAGGGATAATTCATCATCATATATATGTTGATCAACCTTTAAGATTCGATCACAATCATGGATCAAATTTGTTATTTCAATCCCACACTTTTGCTACATCCTTAGTTCTCAATATATTTGAATCAGGTTGTTACTTTGCTATCTGGTGCATTTTCCTGTACCTAGAATTGACAGGTTCTTAGATTGTAACTCCCCTTTTTTATTCATATGACCAAACTGTTGTGACCAACAGATAGATACATAAGGTGTAGAGTTTGTTATGTTTTAAGCCATAGGGACTTTATTTCACCAAGTGACCATATATCGTGACCAGGTGTTCACCTAGTTTTCCCTTTAGCTCATCACCACTTTTCATATGACCTTGACCTGTGATCAAGGGTTCAAGATCGATGGTTACATTTTAATTGCACGTTGATATGGAAAATTGTCATTTTCTTCGAAGCTTCATCCTTCAGGACTTCCACCCTTTGCAGTCATTCAACCTTCTAGAGTGCATTTCATCGGAATGTGTATTAGCACTTTCTTCTTGATAACCTCCACATTTCCAGGAGCTAGGACTGTGGGCTTAACCATTCCAAGTGTTTTTCTATTAACGCTTTCATTTTTAGCTTCTTTACCATACAACATGATCGGTGTTGGAACCCAGTCCTCCGATACTCTAGCCTTCGGGATTTATGGCCTTTGTAATCTTCCAACTTCCCTGAGAAAATTTCACTGAAGTACGTATTATCTATTTACTCGTAGATAGAACGGTTCTATATTAATATTTGGTTGATTGAACAGTCTGCGCAACCTCAATAAGACGTTTTGTTAATGGCCTTCTCATTGTGCGCTTTTAGGATCTCAACCGTGAATCTTCCTTCTCAACGGGCGATCAGATCTTACTTCGAAGTTTCGACACTCTGGGACTTCGGGTTACTAGAACTCTGAAGTAGTTCAATTCCTCTAGAGTGATAACCTATCGAATAATTCATAAAGCGGTTGTGACCGCTTGTTTTCGGTTATAAATTCTACTTATATACTTCCACTATGCTTGATCAACAGTTGAGAATGCTCTCGAAGGAGATCAACGATTAGCGTTACTTTGTGATGTACGCTTTAATCTATCCTTCCAATGTACTTCATCAATGGTTGAGAATTATCTCAAATTGTATCAACAATTAGCGTTACTTCATGATTTACGCTTACTCTATCCTTCCAATGTACTTGATCAATGGTCGAGAATTCTCCCGAATTAGATCAACGATTAGCGTTAACTTCAGCCTTCGACGCTTCGAACAGTTTATGGTGGTAGAATTTGGTTTCCCTCGAAGGACATACTCCCAGAGTGATGTAACTTGTTGGCATCACTATTGACTTGGCACTGGTCGATTGGTTTCCACGTGCCACTTAGATTTGTGACTTATGTATATCTAAAATTCCAACTGGACCTTAACACTTGTCACCATTTGATTGCGCCACGTGTCCTTGTTTACGTGGTCTTTACTAACATGGATCACCTGATGTGTCATATGTACTCCTCATAGATCTAATGGTTGTAGGTTTATCTTAATCCTTGATCCGATGGTTGTCATTGCTTCAGGAATATGACACTTTTGAGACTTCGATCTAATCCTCTTGAATTGGTGAAGTGTCGAATAGATCTATCACCGTAGATATTTTTTGTCTTGATCCTATGGCCTCTATTTATTCCAAAACTTTGGGGTTCAGAATTTTTTGGCTCATATGAGTTGTTTATCATTGGAGTAGGTCAAGTTCGGAGTTGACTACGCTCTAACAGTTGTTACTCCAGATCAACGGTTGACTAGATTTTCCTTATCCGACGGTCGATGGGAATTCGTGACTCTGCGGATTCGGCCTTTGGGTTATTCAATTTTTCCCAATGCCTCACGGCTTATGTGTTTGTAACCCATGACTGGGGGTTGGAACCTGGTCCTCCAGATTCCACCCATTTAACAATCCCTTGGTCATAGGACTACTTACATGACCAAGTGCTTATTCTATAGGTACCGATACCTTCCCTAAGCTCTAGCTTGAAGGATATTTAACTCTGACCCATGTGATCGAGGGCTATGACCTCACTCCAATATTTTGGGTGGTAACCTCTCATCAAGGGTCGAAGGTCATGCTTAAACTGGCGTGGATATATACAATCAGGGATGATTGCAGAGTCCCAACTAACATGACCTTTAAAACCATCATCGAGTTATGCAATGGTAGAAGCATATTGGTAGATGGACCAATGTGAGCCGACGATTTGTTGACAGGTGACGATCGATGATCGTCGTGTATTGTGGAACTGAAATCTGTGCGGACTTTAAATCATCATGTGAAACCTACAATGGCTCCTCGTTGTTGATCAGCCTTCACTGAGATCGGACGGTCATGAATTAATCGAATGTCGATCAAACGGTCTTCCTCTGCAACTACTAGATCTGACGGTTGTTGTGGTTTTATGTTGAATTCATCCTTCGACGGTCACGATATATTCTTTTGTTAGATCGATGGCTCATGTAGCTTACTTATCTGAGATTTGATTAACATTCTTTCTTCTGATCTGTTCATTGCTATTTCTTTTGAGCTTTAATAACTTGTGCTTCAATACTCATTTTGTACATTGATTCTCTCCATGCTACCTTTCCTCAGCCTTGGAATCATAGGATCACTTTTGATCCTATCATGATCAACAGTGATCACGAATTACTTATTCCACAAGGTGATCTTCCTTTTCTCTGATTATTGTACATGTTTGACTCATGTTTTCATCAATGACAACACACAATCAATAATGTCAACACTTTGTAAATGAGAATGATATATGCGTTGTTGTAATGACTTGTTTACTACATCCATGTTTGTATTTAGCATGTTGTAGATGAATCTATTTTATGGTTATAAAAAATATCTAAATATGTTTAATTTGTAACTAAAAGATACATGAAATTAGTTAACTATAAATGAATTAAATTAGTTAGCAGAAATTTTATATTTGTGATTTTTCTGCACCGTAATGTCCCTCAATTGGACTGAGTGACATTATGTTATGGTATCATAGCTTCCGGTTCAAACACCATGCTTGTATGGGCCAAGAATCAAAGCGAATTGGTGAAATTCATTGTTGCATATTTTGCATGTGATAGATTTGGGGGAAAATGGAGAATTTATAAAGAAAACCCCAAATATGTGGGAAAAATATGAGTTTGAATGACTCTGGACGGTTTAAGATGGTTAACGGAGTAGAGCAATAAAGTTGCAGAGCTGAATTCAACTTGGAATGGTCGAAATTCAAGTTTTAATGGCCACCTATAGAGTTGTGGGAAATTTGGTGAATCGACGGTTGAGATCGTGTTTGATCTCGAGATTGACAATCTGGATTCGCCATGGTAAATTTAAAAATCCATAAGGTATCGATCATTTGAAAGTTTAGTTAAATCAATGATCGCGATTGTTTTTCAGTAGCTTTGAAAATGGATCATATCAATGATCTGTATTCTTTTCGGTCATTTTAGAAGGTAGATCCAATCAACGATCAGGATTCATTTCCAAGATTTTTTAAATGGATAAGATCAAAGACTTAGATTTGACGGGTTTTTTTTTGGTCAAAAATTTTAAGTGTGGAAATTCACCAAGATAAATCGTCGATGGTCGGAGGTCAGGTCAGCCGAAATTGCGAAGAGTTTGGTTCGGCCAGAAGACATCTTTGACTGTTGATGGTCGACGGTCAGCATCAATCAAATCCAATGAAGTATTTTCAATCGTCGATGGAAATCATTGATGGTCAATGGGTCGGTGGTCGAGTGTCGGTCGATTCGACGAAGTGATTCAAATCAAGCAACAAAATTCATCGATGGTCGATGAGGTGATGGATGGGCATCAGCCGATTCGACGAGGTGTTTGGATCATCCCAGAGAATCGGTCGATGGTTGATTGGGGGAAGGAGGGCCATGACGTGTCATGCCAGGTCATCATCCATGTGTCATGCCACATCATCATCCATGTGTCATGCCACGTCTCCTAATTTCACACCTCGGGATGATGTTTCATGCTACGTCAACCAACAGAAGTGATCGATGGCCAATGGTTAGTTCGGTCGATTTGAGGAAGTGTTTTAGAAAGTTGTTAGGGATTTTTGATCATCGATGGGTTGATAGTTGTGCATCATTTGAATCACTGAGGAGTTCCATTCGCCAACAAATATTTCCAATGGCCGACAATCGAATCAACCAATTTAGAGTTATGTACAAATCAATTGTCGGGGAAATGGGCTGATGGTCGACCATCGCGTCAACAGATCAAGGAAAGTGTGGTGCGTGCCAAAGGAAGAACATTGGTCACTGATGGTTGATGTAGCATGGATAAATGGATCATATTACATGTGATTTGATATCAACGGTTCAGATTTAAAGGGTTGTTACAGTAGTAAAACAATCAGTTTTATGCGATTTTTTTTTTTGTTTTTGAAGGTCATTAACTTGCGGGGCATTTTTGAGGCTCTAAATGATGTCTTTAGCCAATAAAAACCCACAATCACAGAGTATACCAAGTTACACTTACTCTTTGTAGTTAAAATAAAATGACTCGGAGAGAGTTATCCAATAAGCTAAACGGTTCACAAAATGGAGCTTGTATGAGAAAGTTACAACCAAATAGTAAGGGTAAAAGTTTGGCACCCTATTTACTTCCAGAGGGCATAACTCCATGCTAAGAAGTTTGTTTGGGGAACAGGAGTAGTCAATGGAAATATTATGACCCATAGAATCCAGTGGTGAAGTCATATTTTGGTTATGGGTACCTAAAAATGCACAGGAAGAGAAACAAGACACATGTAGCATGCAAGGATAAATTGGGTAAAACAACCTAAACTTCTCTGGACCATAAATTTCAGCTCGAAGCCCAAATTTGAGCAAACAAATAGTCGATGGAAAGACATTGAGGAGTAGAAGACATTTTTCAACCTATAAATTTGAATTGGGAAATCAAATGTTCCATAAATTAATAAAGGGGTTTTTGTAGCAATAAAGGAGTGGAAATTGTAGCATGTAAACGTTGTAATTTTTCGCTCATAACTCAGATTGAGGCATGGGTACAACTGTTGGAAATATGTTTCAGAGAGGAATGCATATAAGGAATAATAATTTTGATTTGGTGCATTATTTACTCCATAAATTTATGAATAAATAACTTATATTCTAAAGGATGGAATGTTTTATGTTATGCACGTTTCTAACATTAATTATTGCATGCACATTTCTTGTAGAATTAGAGGTACATAGAGGAAAAGTTGGTTCCTATATGATGACTAGAGTTATGGAAGATTCTCAAGTATATTACATCCATGAGGAATATATCAAAGGTGTTAAGGTCCTAACCCACACATAGGTAGATCAATGTATTCAGATGTAATAAAGGTCAATATTAATAAGGCATTTCAATAAAATAGAATAAGGCGGATGTAAGAAGACCTAACAGAAGCTTCCGCTTCTAGAAGGATCTTCCTCTAGATGCTTCTCTTAACAAACATATTTAGTATAAATAAGGGTCGAGGGTATGAAAACCCTAGCTTGGAGATTATTGTAACAGAGCGTTGCTCAACTGGAGGTTGCCCCCTCGAAGAGGCCTGTGAACATTGCTTTCTGAATCAAAGTGCAATTTCAGTGGTTGTTCTCATATTATTTCTGTGTTATTCTGGAGATTATGTTGGTTATATTACTATTATTCTTCCATTTCTAGAATTTTATTTATGTTCTGCGTATTTTTTATATTTGGTATCTTACAAGTGGTATCAGAGCACTTTCCTTGGCAGAAATTGTGGGATTTTTTTTTCAGGGTAGAGACGTATTCCAACGTCTTTAAGCCACATAGATCTTTTGTTACGCGCATAAACCCACGGTTGAGGGATTCATACACGCAGGAAATACAAGTGGTTCTTAAGCACACATCTGTTGGCCACCCTTGTAACCCCTGTTGGTACCCCTTCGAGTGGTAGCACATCAGACAACACCTGTGTACGGATTGACCTAGATTTCCTGAAGCCCTCTTTAGATAAACCTATCGGCCGTTGGACTGCTATAGTGTCACCGAGAATAGCACTCGGGAAGATACTCTCTAGTACCTGGGTAGTCGGGTAGTACGGCTAAGGGTATGGTCTATCCTCCTTAGTTAGTGCCCTGAGATATTGGGCCGAGTACTACTGTTGGACCCCGCACGTATATCAGAGAGCTATAGCACAAGGAAAACCCTTGTCTATAGAACCCTTGAATACCTAACCCTTGGGGAACATAAACATAAACAAATTAAACCGGCCATATCTATTGCCGCGCAACTGTGTTCAGGTTTCCAAGTAAATACACATTTCTTTCTGGTTAAGAATTTGGGGATTTCAGCACTGCAACATTCTTCAGACCGAAGTCTGGAAATTTTTTCACCATTATTTGAGACCTATTCCATTAGATTCATCTCTTCTCCCTTATCACATTCATCCATATCATTTTTCTGCAAAAATTTCTGACCCCGC
>JASDQU010103197.1:122526-156345 GCA_032191745.1 Picea mariana | reverse complement strand
CATGAATTTCATGGGATGCATTTTCACTTTTGGGTGTCTTCTCTATTACGAAATTTCTCAATACTTCCATGATCTCCCCTTTTAATCCATCCATCTTAGATTCCAACTGAGCTTTCATTGAATCCATCTTAGTATCCATTGAATCCATCTTAGTATCCAACTTAGCTTCCATTGATTCCCTCATCTCTTGTAGTTCATCTTTGGTTACTGTCTTCTTTTGTAAATCATTTATGTCCCTACGCATTTCTTCACCTTCATCAAGAGTCCAATTAGGATTTTCTGGAGGCTTATTTGGTGTATTAGGTCCCTTTTTGGGTGGCATGTTGGCCAAATATCACTTTTGAGTCTTGATTTTGAGGTGGTTCTGCTAGACAATATTTATTCTGTTATATCTCCCAATTTTCGGCCCTTCTGGGTATGAAAATTTCCTTTAGGTAGTTCTCTGATATTTCTTCTCTGCAATTCCACAGGTCTGATCAAAATTGGATGTGCCAAGTGGAATTTATGATAACTTTCCCACAACTTGCTGATTTTTGGCCTTTCCAGGATATCTCACTTGTATAGTGTGCCCCGCACAAAATAATTGATATAAAATTCTGAACCTCGCACCCAAAATACTACAAATTGTCCACTATCCAATGAAACCAGTCCCACCCAATTTGGATACACTAGGAAGAAGTTATGATTGTTTTACCTGGAACACCTTCTTGAGACTAGCCAATAGGACTAGTCAGATACCCTATCTTACACAAGGTGTATCTACAAATTTAAGATGATCCAAAATCTGAAATTTTTACCACAGATAGAAAAATAATTTCTGTAAATGGTCTATGGAGGGCAGGGTCTGAAACGTTACAGAAAAGTTTTTATAGCAAAAATTCCTCAATGAATCATTTCAGGATGATTTTATAACCCTATATTGTACAGGCTGTATCTCCGAAAGTATAAGGCCTCAGGAGCTGAATTTTGAACCCAACGTACCTTGATCCGTCTTCTAAATACCCTTGAAGCGGTTCCTTCTGAAACTTTGTATAAAAAAAGTTATATCAAAAATTATACGGTATCTCAGATGTAGCAGCGAAACCCCAAGACCTTGAGCTCTGATACCATATGTTAAGAACCAAACATCAATATAGCATAGAAAAACCTCAGGAAAAGTACTTAATGCCTTGAAAAAGAGATAATTTCAGATAATAAGCCTCTTCGAGGGGGCAACCTCCTTTTACCCCACTTAAATGTTCAATTCCAAGATGATTCAAAATGAAAATGTCTCCTTGGTATATATAGGAGACTAGGAGGTATAATTACAAATAATGGCCTAAAGCCAACATAATTAAAATAACATTACTAATCTAAATTACAACTAATGGCCTGAAGCCGACATAAATAAAATAGCATTACTAATCTAATACATCCCAATTAAGGGGTAATGAGCCAATATTAGGGCTTAACACGCTTTTAGAAGGATCTTCCTCTAGATGCTTCTCTTAATAGACATATTTAGTATAAATAAGGGTCGAGGGTATGAAAACCCTATCTTGGAGATTATTATAACAGAGCACTGCTCGACTGGAAGTTGCCCCCTCGAAGAGGCCTGTGAACATTTATTTCTGAATCAAAGTGCAATTTCAGTTGTTGTTCTCATATTATTTCTGTGTTATTGTGGAGATTATGCTGGTTATATTACTGTTATTCTGCCATTTCTAGCATTTTATTTCTGTTCTGTGTATTTGTTATATCTGGTATCTTATAAAAGGTCTAGATGTCAGCATGGGGAATGATGAGATAGAGTCAAATGGAAGAAGAGATAGGCATGAGCCTTTCACTATGATAATCATGCATAGAGAAGTATAGATCTATAGAGATGATAAGGAAAGGATTAGGAAGAGATACTTCAGAGCTTAAACATGTTACATAATAAATTCAACAAGGACTCTGGCACCAAGAAAGTAGCTAGTGCTAGACAATTGTCAACATTAAGATCCCATAGAAAAAGGGATGATCATGGAAACGATAGGAAGTCAAGAAGCATGAGAAGGTGCCATCATTCTCCAAGGAAATCCACTAGAATAACTCATGCAATTCCAAGTCCAGGGAGTATCCCAAGTGTGTCTCATGTTATAAGTAAAAGGAGAAGGCTCTAAGAAGACATCTTGCAAGGTGAGCTCAAGAAGATTAAGCCACCAACTTTCAATGGTAAGCACAGGAAAGGAGAAGAGGTTGATGCCTGGCTATTGGAAATGAATAAGTATTTTCAGTTGCATGATTACCCCTCACGGGTTGAAGCTAGAATTGACACATACCACTTGCAAGGAAAGGAATCCATGTGCTAGGATCAACTTAAGCAAGTCAAGAACATGAATGAGAAGAGGATCTTGTGGAGGCAGTTCAAAGGATACTTCCAAGAGAAATATTTTTTCGAGCATTACTATGAAATAAATATGAAGTATTTCTTTGAAATTAAGTTGGGAACCATGACAATGGAGGAATTTGAGAAGTGATTCTTTTAATTGTTGAAGTATGTTGATTTCATCAAGGATGGGAAGGTCAAAATCCAAAGGTTTCTAAGTGTGTTGCCCTCCTTCTATAGTAACAAGATACAATATAATAACCCCAAAACTTTGGAGGAAACCATAAGGAGAGAAATGAACCTCTATGAATAGAGCAAAGGAAGACCAATTTTCCAAAAGGCTTGGAATGAAAAGATGAAAGGGAAAAAGGATCAAAGGAAAAAAGGTTTTAAGCCACCCTTTTTCAGGAATAACTCCCAAACAAATCAACAAGGTCAATCAGCCCAAAATGAACACAAGAATTTAGATTCATTTGGGAAAAGGCCAACGCAGCAGCCTGTACAATGTTGGGGATATGAGGGAAATCACTTATATAGGGACTTCCCTCACAATGGGGAAAGAATGAGGATTGTCCACAACATTCAGGAGGATAAAACAATGGAAGACATGGGAGGAAACATGCCAATGATTTATGCAACATTGGAAAACAAACAAGAAGAATACAAATCTCCCATGATCGAAGTGGAAGGTAAGATTGATAACCAGCCCATAACAATTTTGATTGATTCTGGAGCTAGCCATAGTTACATAAATGCTAACATTGTTGAAATATTTCACTTGCAAATAAGTAATCATAAGAACTCTTGGTTAGTTCAGTTAGCCACAAGAGCTAAGAGAAAGATCAATGAGTTGGTTAAATATTTTCAAATAGACATGAATGGACTCAACACAAAAGTGGATGTAAACATCATACCATTGGGTTCATGTGATTGTCTAATTGGCATGGGTTGGTTGGAAAAACACCATGCTATCCTAGACTGTTACAACAAGACAATGGCATGTCTTGATGAAGAAAGGAAACAAGGAAAGATTCAAGACATTTCAAGAGTCATAAATGTTAGAGATATTTCAGCTATGCAGTTGAGGAAGAGATGTTAGATTTTTGTAGCCCACATGGAATAGGAAGCCAAAGATATAGTGGCAAGAATTGAACACCATCTGGTCTTGAGAGATTTTGAATATATTTTTAGATAAATCTTGGGATTTCCACCAAAGAGAGACATTGATTTCTCTATTTATTTGATTCCAGGAGATACCCCAGTGTCCAAGACACCTTATAGAATAGGCACGCCAAAATTGAAAGAGTTGCATATGCAACTTGAAGAGTTGTTAAAGAAGGGGTATATACGCCCAAGTGTTTCACCTTGGGGAGCCTTGGTTATTTTTGTGAAGAATAAATATGTAACCTTAAGGCTGTGTATTGATTTCAAATAGCTTAATAATGTCACTACAAAGAAAAAATATCATTTTCCAATAATTGATGATTTTTTTGATTAGTTAAAAGGTGCAAGAATCTTTTCCAATATTGACTTGAGATCAGGTTATCATCAAGTAAGGATAAAATAACCAGACATCAGTAAGACAACATTCATGACAAGATATGGGCATTATGAATTCATTTTAGTTCCATTTGGACTATCAAATGCCCCAACAGTGTTTATGTGCCTCATGAATGGAGTGTTAAGGAAGTACCTAAATAAGTTTGTGATTATGTTCTTATATGATATAATCATCTACTCTGAGTCAGAAGAGGAACATGAGCAACATTTAAGAATGGTTTTGCAAGTTTTAAGAGAGAATAAATTGTATGTTAAGCTAAGTAAGTGCATATTTTACCAAAAGAAGATTCACTACTTGGGGAATATAATTTCAATAGCAAGGATAGAAGTTGATCCTGAGAAGATAGAGGCCATTAAAGGATGGGAAATGCCAAATAATCTGATAGAGGTCATATCATTCATGGGTCTTGTCGATTATTACTGAAGATTCATAAAAATATTCTCAAAAACCGCAAGCCCAATCTCTTATTTGCAAAAAAAGGGAGTGAAGTTCGAATGGAATTCCAAGTGTGAAGAAAACTTCCAGCAGTTGAAGGAAATATTGACAAGTGCGCCAATATTGAAGATTGCAAATCCGGATGAATATTTTGTTGTGTGAACTGATGCATGCAAGGAAGGGCTCGGTGGATTTGTTAGTCAAAAGGATCATGTAGTATGCTATGCTTCGAAAAACTTAAAAGAGCGTGAAAGGAATTATGATACCCACGATCTAGAGTTAGCAACAATTGTACATGCATTAAAAATATGGAGGCATTACCTTATGGGTAATAAATTTGAGCTAAGGACAGACCATTGTGTTCTGAATCATTTCTTTAGACAACCAACACTAAATGCTAGACAAACTAGATGGATGGAATTTCTGAGTGAATATGACTTAGAAATTAAGCATATAAAGGGAAAGGAAAATCAAGTGGTTGATGCACTCAGCAGGAGAGCTCATGAAGTGCATATTGCATTCATTAGCATGTACATGACTTATCTGAAAGATCAAATTATTGCAACAGAAAATTTATATCAATAGTATGTGTTATCGCACAATCTATACCTTTCCAAAGCCTAAAGGCAAGTAGGCCTAGATTGACGTAACACGAAAGTATTCCTATCATTGCCACCCCAATAGGATACCTCTTTCTATTAGGAGGAGAATAAACTCACTCCAAGGGAGACTTCCCAAGACCTAGTTGGTTGATGAAGGGTAAAAAGACCATGTAAACCCACCCCTCTCTCTAGGTCACTCGAGGAAAGAAATCACTTGGTAAAGTTTAATGGGGGAAAAGGGAAAGTGAATGAATAGTACCTACCCTTTACCAATGAAACAAATAACGTTAGAATAAAGAAATGATATCAATGTTTCAAACCAATGACTTCAAGATATAAATATGCTACTGAAACACTAAAAGATGAAATGTATAGCAGCAACAAATATGTCTAGAAATTGCAAGTTATGATGACAAGAATGATATAAAGACCTTGCAAGTTTGATAGTACTTTGTCACTTACAATTTCAATATTTAAAGAAAATCAATAAGTGACTTGAATAGGTTTTCAAAGCACTTGAAACAAAAGTAAAATAATAATTATGACAGCAGCAAAACCACTTCAGAAAGTACTTAAATTAGGCAATTTAAAAACACACTTTAGCATATAATGATAGTAGTTTTCCTAGTACAAGTGTTGGGTGGTTTTATAAACAGTTTGAGGTTTGTTAAGGGGCTGAAATGATGGTTTTAACAGTAGTTACAACAGCAGAAACATCCTTAAACAATTTCATAAATTTGCACCTAGAACAATAGAAAAAGGAAGACTAGAGCCTTGGGATGATAGCAATTATAGCATCATTAATATGGTTAGTTTTAGAGGTTAGTATGTTGATTAAGGATGCTAAATAAGAGCTGTAACAGCAATTATAGCATCATTAATATGGTTGTTAGTGTTAGTGAAAGCTTCAAGAAGATGTGTTGAAAGTTTGTTTGGTCTCATTCATCCACAAGATTGTAGAAATCAATGCCTTTTAGGGGCTTATGGAGTCAACAACAGTAACAATATCACTTGGGAAACAAAATAATGATAATGTTTAGCTAAGGGAAGAAGTAAATGCAATAGGTGTTGGCACTTCAAGGCCTCAAGCATTTTCCTTTTTAAGGGAGGTTTTGCTAGAGAGTAGGCACTTCTAGGCCCTAGCGTACCTTCTTTCCTTGGCTTTTTTGAAAGACAATTTAATTGGTGACAAGAATGATATTACTAGAGAGATAGAACTTTAGGGCTCTAATAATCACTCCCAAGAAAATGTATAATTGGCAAGATCAAGCTAGTAGAATAGTTATAGAGAGAAAGAAGCACTTGTTTTTTCTCCCCTAGGGTTTAAACAAGCAATTTCATAACCTTATAAATGAAACAAGTAAATTTTATCAAAAACATCCATATCATGAATAAAAATGCTTATTTTCCACTTAATTTACCATGAATAATCAAGTCAAACCCTAGTTGAAGACCATTCCACCATGAAAAATACCAAAATACACCACCATAAATCTCTCCCAAGAGGTGTGCACTAGTTATTTTATCCAATAACCCTTAAAGAGGGAGAAAATTTCAGACCACCACTTGTGTGTGATGAGTTGTGATCAAAATGAATGTCACTTTATGTATATTTATACCAAAATTATGACCTTTAATTATTTTAGGTCAAAATATAAGGGTCGACCTGGCCAGTTTACTCAAAAATTACATTTTGACCAAAATAAATTCAATTTTCATATAATTAGGCCTCCAAAGGTGACATCATTCCCTCCAAGGATGATGTTGGGCCTCAAGTGTGGGTTGGGAAAAGGATATGAAACATCGGGCTTCCAAAGGCCTAAAATTTTCTCACACGTGCCAATGACCTCATGAATGCCTCCAAGGTAACAACCCCAGTTGACAAGTGACATCTAGGGCTACAGAGGTGACGTCCAAGGCCTCCCAAGGCCAATGTTTAGGTCAGACGAGGATGAGACCTCAGGTATAGGTCTTCCATAGTTCCTCCAAAGGAAATGTCCTTCCTTCATCTGGTGCAAGCCTTCAGTCCCTTCTTACCCCTGGTTGGGGTTTCAAAATCCATTTCTGGGGTTTGAGCTCCCTTGAAGCTCTCAACTAATCATTCTCGCATGTGTACCTATCCTCAGGAAAGGTCCTATAGAAACAACAAGTACACCCTCCAGGGGTTCATAGGTCACAAGGATCATAGCATGTAAATCACATCCAATAATTAAATTACCCAAACATGTGCATCAAAACCCCCTTAACCCCAAACAAATGCTCAAAGACGTTATGCAATTTGACAAGTTAGGTTTGGAGAGGGTCTCGAGGTGTCTTATTGGGATAAACTCTCTTAATTTTGGGGTGTTTCCCAGGTGGAGTCTAGTCCAAGTCATGTAGTGTATGAGGTGGCATGGAGTAAATATTTGGGCATGGTGTGCATGTGATAATAGGGAAACGTAGAGTCTTACCTATGGGTTCCTTTGTGGAGGGCGAGTTGCACCTTGTCGTGAATGTAATTGTTTCCTATTACACTCATTGCAATTTATTCTTAGCTTTATTTTTTTGTCATATTCTATTGTGCTTAAAGGGAATAGTTGATGGCCATTGTCCTGGATTGATGACTAGAGGTGACAATGTTATCCACAAACATTTCACAGAAATGAGAAGGTTGGCGTGTAATGAGACCCCCTTTCTCTTGGTTATGCCACCAAGAGCCACTACCCTAGTTTGGTGACCAAATGGGCGGTAATTTTATACTGCTACATGCCCATGGTCATAATAGGCTGGCTCGTAATGAGACCTCCTATCCATCAACTAATACCTTGAGTGTTTATGTTATCTTTTAGGTCCCCTTTTCTTATTGAGAATTATTTCACTGCTTTCTAGCGGATCCTTGGGCGAAGCATCATGAAGGTTTCAGATTTTGATTTTAACTCTTTCCAGCTACTTTTATCCTATGTTCCTTTAGCCCCTTCTTCCCACGAGGTAAGGTACAAACCTTCATAGTGTATCCAATTCCAATGCAAAAAAAATGAAAGGGGAGATGGAAGGAATAAATGTGGAAAGTGGTAAGTATCGAGGGAACGGACAATGACTCTTCAAAGATCCACCCAATAGCAACCAATCGTAAAGGGAACACAACTTACTAGGGCATTGTGTCACCCTTCCAAGTTTGAACGAGGAAAAGAGCATAATTTCCAAACAAACATCATGAAATGAATAAGGATTCAATACAACATGTTCAAGTGCTTCAAAATCAGAGTGATACATACCATGATACCTGGACTCATTACCTCATGGATCAAGACTCACTGCTACTTTAGGACTAGGCTGGTGTGATGGATATTATTGTTGGTGGTATGTGGAATGTACTAAAGAAAATAGGGGCCCTTCAGGGCCATGCTTAAGTCGGTTGGGTCTCGATACTCCATGTCTAGGACCTATGGGCCTCAAGACGTAATCTCCTTAGTTATCCCTAGGCTGGGGTATAACATATGGCTCCAACTCGGGGACATGTGTGTTGAAATAATGTAACTGCAAAGAGTATTCTTATTATTATTGTTATTTTATTCATGGGATTGATCCCCATTGTGGATTAATCATGTCGGTAATTGTATTAGGACCAAATCCCTTTTTGCGGATTGGTCAACAGACAATTGTAATAGGCAGAATAAGAAGTCAGCCCCAGCAATTATTATTGAGACCCAGAAATAAATTAAAGGTGGGTTTACCCACCCAGAGTAAGAAGTCGGCCCTACCAGTGAAGACCTTTCACACGTGCTAGACTTGTATATATAGAGAGGCTAGCACCTCACTTTATCACACAACACACTTGCTCATTCTTAAGAGGCAAGCTGCAACTTACCAGTTGGAGAGAGGTAGAAGAGTGGCGCGTATTTTAGAGAGGACTATCTGTATTGGTTTGAGTTATCTCTTGACATTGTATTGGCAATTTATGATAAGGAAGTTTTTGTTGGGTTTTCTTCCCCTAGAGGGTTTCCTAGGATAAATGTTGTGTCTCTTGTGAATGTGTATTTCTCAGTGATCTTGTTCTTATGTTGCTCTTATCTATTGAAATGAAAAGAACTATAATAATGGCATAAACATTAACATGGTATCAGAGCCAACCTAAAGGAAACATATTTCGCAAGAGAAAAACGTCACTGTTGCAGTACCTGCAAATTAGGGTTTTTCAAAAGTGAATCTTTTCAGCTCCAAAACTACCTAGAAAGTTGTGCCCTCCCCCAAGGATCATTTTGGAACTTAGAGAACACCTTTTCAGTGGCTGGATCTCCCGAAAAGTGAAACCCTACTTTCACAAAAGTACTAGAAGTACTAGAAAACCAGTACCAGAAGTACCAAAGTACCAGAAGTACTAGAAGCACCAGTCCAGAAATCCATAGATCAGATTTGAAGGGGAAAAATTTGGATTTTCTCATATCCAAGTACACCACGCTACTCGCCTCAGCCAAGCACACCTCCTAGTAAGGTCAAAAATTGATTTTAAGCATTTTCATTTTTGGTCATTTTTCATAGCCTCAAGTACAAGATGTCTGCAAGCACAAAGCTTGTTGAGAAACTAGAAGACATAGACAAATTTCATGCCTGGAAGTATAGGATCGGTCTGATCCTTGCAGAGAATGACCTAGCAAAATTCATCAAAGAAGAAGTAGAGGAACTTGAAGATGTCGTAGAGAAAGTGAAGCATCAGAAGGACTCAATCGGGGCTCAAAGAATCATTGCAGATTCAATCAAAGACCACCTGATCCCGTATGTATCATCCAAGAAAAATATGAAGGAGATGTTTGACTCTCTAAGAAAACTATACGAAGGGAAGAACATCAACCGAAAGATGAACCTAAGATCTCAATTGAAGAATACCAAGATGCAGAAAGGAGAAATGATTCAGGAATATTTCTCCCGAATCTCAGAAATTAAAGAATAGTTAAAATCGATTGGAGACACCATAGATGAATATGAATTCATAATGATGGCCCTAAATGGTCTCACAAGACCTTGGGATGCTTTCATTCAGACGATATGTGCCAGAAAGGAGAAAATACAGTTTGAGAGCCTATGGGAAGAATCCATCCAAGAAGAGACAAGGGTCGCTAACCGTGAAGCACTACTAGCAAGGGATGATGATCAAGCCCTAGCTACTCATAGAAAAGGAGGAAGGAAGAAACCCTACTTCAAAAGGGAAACTCATAGAGAACCTCAACCATCAAACAAATTCAACAACCAAGAATCTCATCCAAGAAATTTTCAGAAGAAAGGACAACGCAAGGGACGAGATCTCTCATCCATACAATGCTATCATTGTGATAAGATGGGACACAAGGCAAATTCTTGTCTAGTCAGAAGAGAAGAATACAAGAGGAAACACAAGAGGAAACATGTCCACATAGTCAAAGATGAAGAACCACCTATGAAGATGATTAAGGACCATGTTTTGATCTCATCTCTCTTAGGATCTATATCACCTGGAGAGGACACATGGCTCATTGATAGAAGTGCATCAAAACACATGACGGGTAAGAAAAATACTCTCTCTTGTATTTCAGAAAAGAAGTTTTCTCAAAAAGTGACACTTGGAGATGATTACCAATATCCCATCAAGGGAGTAGGAGAATCTAACTACAAGCTAGATTCAGAAAACTCAATAACAATGAAGGATGTGCTCTATGTACAAGGCTTAAAGAAGAACTTACTTTCCATATCATCTTTAGACAAGAAAGGCTATAGAGTTGCCTTCATAGATGGAGAAGTTCTTATGTGGGCTAAGGGAGAAACCTTAAATGAAGCAATCGTCATTAGAAATGAAGAAAATGGCTTATATAAACTGAAGGGTCACCTATAAACTGCCATGACCCATGCCATCGAAAACTCATGCGAACTTTGGCATAGAATATTAGCCCACATCAACTACAAGGTGCTACCATACATATGCAAAGTTGTCACAAGTTTACCAGAACTCAAGGTCGATCAAGAAGGCATATGCAATGTATGCGCGCAAGGGAAGAATATCAAGAACTCTTTTCCAAAGAGGGATAGCAAAGTAGAAGGAGTATTGGAACTCATTCATTCAGACGTGTGTGGCCCAATGCCATCATCTTCCATTAGCGGGTATGTATACTATTTATCATTTATTGATGACTATTCTCGCAAGACTTGGATATATTTCTTGAAATCTAAAGATGAAGTATTCAGTAAATTCAAGGAATTCAAAGCCTTGATAGAGAATCTTTCTGAAAGAAAGATTAATATACTCAGGTCAGATAATGGAGGAGAATATACCTCAAAAGATTTTTTGAACTTCTACAGAGATGTTGGGATCAAGAGGGCACTCACTACTCCCTATAATCCTCAACAAAACGGTGTAGTTGAAAGGAAGAATAGAACAATTATGGAAGCTGTAAAGACCATGATTCACGATCAAGATCTTCCTATGTGCTTATGGGCAGAAGCAGCAATGGAATTTGTTTATGTACATAACCGATTATCCCATAGTGCACTTGGGTTCAAGACCTCGGAAGAGATGTTCACTGAAAATAAGCCAAAGGTAAGCCATCTCAAAATATTTGGTTGTCCAGTGTTTATTCATATACCAAAAGAGAAAAGAAACAAGTTGGAACCCTCTGGAAAAAAGGTAATATTTGTGGGATACCGTGAGGTCTCCAAGGCCTTCAGAATCTACATACCTAGTCACCACCACATTGAAATCAGCAGGGACATGACCTTTGATGAAGAAGAAACACTTAAGAAATCAAGAAGATGCCATCTTGAAGAAGTATATGAAGAGGAACTTGTAAATCCCAGGATTGTAGAATCCGTGCGGGAAGTTTCCAGGGCTATAGAACCAGTAAGGGAAGTTGTAACTTCCCCTGATGAGGAGACTCTTGAAGACCATGATATAGCAGAAGTTCAAGAACCTCCTCAAATGACCTTCTCCCATAAAAGAAAGCCTGCTTGGGCAAGAGAGCTTATTCAATATGGAGAGAAGTATGGTGTTCCAGAAGGAACCACGAGACAGGTGAAAAGACCAAAGTCATTCTCCAGTTACACAGCTTTGATGTGCAACCTACTTGATGAAGAACCTACATGCTTTGAAGAAGCTATTCAAAAGAAGGAATGGGCAGATGCCATGACAGAGGAATACTAATCCATAATAAAGAATGATGTATGGGAAATAGTTCCCAGACCAAAAAGTAAGGATGTGGTATCATCAAAATGGCTCTTCAAAATAAAACATGTTGTTGATGGAAGTATTGAGAAATATAAAGAAATATTTGTCGCTCGTGGCTTTTCCTAGAAATAAGGCATTGACTATGAAGAGACATTCGCTCCTGTGGCCAGATACACTTCGATCAGGACCATCATAGCTCTTGCAGCTAGGATGAAATGGAAGCTGCATCAGATGGACGTGAAGATAGCTTTCCTAAATGGTGTTATCGAAGAGGAAGTGTATATAGAGCAACCCCAAGGATTTGAGGTTGAAGACAAGAAGTCTCATGTCTGCAGATTGAAGAAAGCCTTATACGGATTGAAGCAAGCCCCTAGAGCTTGGTATGGCCGTATAGATAGTTTCTTGATGAGCTTAGGCTTTACCAAAAGTAAAGAAGACTCAAATATCTACTTCAAAACTATGGATAATGAACCAGTAATATTACTACTATATGTGGATGACTTATTCTTAACTGGAGAAGAAAATATCATCATTGAATGTAAAAAGAGACTTGCCGCAGAATTTGAAATGAAATACCTTGGCCTAATGCATTACTTCTTAGGTCTTGAGGTATGGCAGAGTCCAGAAAGGATCTTCCCTAACCAAGGGAAGTACACAGTCGAAATCCTAAAGAGATTCGACATGCTAGAATGTAAGTCCATGAATACACCCATGGAAACGAAGCTGAAGCTATTGGTCGATACTTCGTCAGACTTGATAGATGCCACACTGTACAGACAGATTATTGGATCACTGATGTACCTGACGAACACCAGACCAGACATTTGTTTTGCANTTCTGGTAGAGCCCAGACGTGTTCACCTAGTGGCTGCAAAACATGTGATGAGGTACCTTAAAGGTACAATGGATTATGGTCTCAGCTATGATGGAGATCATGGCTTCACATTGAGCGGATACACTGATGCAGATTGGGCAGGAAGCATTGCTGACAGAAAAAGCACTTCCGGATGTTGTTTCAGTTTGGGATTAGCCGTGATCTCGTGGTAGAGTAGGAAGCAACCCAGTATTGCTCTCAGCACAACGGAAGCAGAGTACATTTTCGCATGTTCTGCTAGCTTCGAAGCTATATGGCTTTGAAAGTTGTTGACTGGCCTATTTGACTTGGAGATGAGAGCAACCGTGATTCTATGTGACAACCAAAGCTGCATAAAGATGACAGAGAATCATGTATTCCACGACAGGTTGAAGCACATAGAGATCTGTTGTCATTTCATCTGTAACATGGTACAAAGAGGAGCCTTGAAGCTCCAGTACATTAGCATTGATGAACAGGTTGTTGATGTGTTGACCAAACCTCTATCTCATGTAAAGTTTGAACACTTTCGAGATAAGCTTGGTATAGTCCGAAAAAACCCTCCCTGAAAGGGGGAGTATATATGTATTCCTTCCTTTTGACCTTGCTGTTAGACGTAAAGAAAGATGAGTCATTGCTTCTGACCTCGCTGTTAGATGTAAAGCAAGATGAGTCATTTCTTCTGACATCGTTATTAGACGTAAAGCAAGATGAGTCATTGCTTCTGACCTCGTTGTTAGACGTAAAGCAAGATGTTGTGTGTATTCCTTGCTTCTGACCTAGTTGTTATATGTAAAGCAAGATGATTCATTGCTTCTGACCTCGTTGTTAGACATAAAGCAAGATGATGATGTGTTCCTTGCTTCTGACCTCATTTTTAGATGTAAAGAAAGATGATGTATACCTTGCTTCTGACCTAGTTGTTAGACGTAAAGCAAGATGTGACTGACACTGAGCTACCAGCTTATCAGCTGTGACATTGAGCCAGTGTAGTACTGTGATGTGCCAGCCTAGTGCTGTGATGAGGTATCATTTTTACTGATACATATTGATGTAGATGATGGTGGCATTCTTTCGAGAATGACGATGCTACCGATGAAGAAAAATTTCGATGACTCGTAAATATGTCAGCGAATGTTCCAAGATGATATTGACGATACTGTCCTCCTGATGCCACTAATGATGCAGACCTCTCTCGCCTGATGTTGTTGAAGAATACCCTTCTTGCTAAGGGGGAGTGTTGAAATAATGTAATTGCAAAGAGTATTCTTATTATTATTGTTATTTTATTCATAGGATTAATCCCCAGTGTGGATTAATCATGTCGGTAATTGTATTAGGACCAAATCCCCTTTTGTGGATTGGTCAATGGACAATTGTAATAGGCAGAATAAGAAGTCGGCCTCAACAGTTATTATTGAGACCCAGAAATAAATTAAAGGTGAGTTTACCCACCCAAAGTAAGAAGTCGTCCCTGCCAGTGAAGACCTTTCACACGTTCCAGACTTGTATATATAGAGAAGCTAGCGCCTCACTTTATCCCACAACACACTTGCTCATTCTTAAGAGGCAAGCTGCAAATTACCAATTGGAGAGAGGGAGAAGAGTGGCGCATGTTTTGGAGAGGACTATCTGTATTAGTTTGAGTTATCTCTTGACATTGTATTGGCAATTTATGATAAGGAAGTTTTTGCTGGGTTTTCTTCCCCTAGAGGGTTTCCCAGGATAAATGTTGTGTCTCTTGTGAATGTGTATTTCTCAGTGATCTTGTTCTTATGTTGCTCTTATATATTGAAATGCAAAGAAATATAATAATGGCATAAACATTAACAATGTGCTCACCGAAGAGTGCATGGTAACCTCAACATCTCTGGTATGACATGTGCGTGCTAAATCCCAACAAAAGATATTAGTAATCCCTAGGGTGGTGATATCACCCCTCATCCATATATGATAAAATAAAAGCATATCTAGTCTAACATATGATTATGAGCATACATATATACATAATGAATCAAGACAATATGAAAAATGCAACTACAAATATGTTAACATGATATGTAATGGTATTTATAATGGATGCAAATGCCTACCTATTCTACCTCACTTGTACTTACCTGTCAAATGATAGGTATATGCATACAACCAGTACAACCATGCTAGCAATGTATTATAACACATGCCTTTGTGCTTCATCATAAACCAAAACAATGACAAGTTAAGCACAAAATAAACATGAGTTAGAGAATTCATTATATCATAGGAAGTCGTAAAGTCTAGATCATGCAGGCAGGAGGGAGGGAAAAAATCATGCCAAGTCACCCTTCCAGAAAAGTGATCAATCCATATCAAAAAAGGATCATGAGAAGTCAAGGAATCAAAGAGTCTAAGGGTTGACTACCTTGGACGTCATCACTCCCTAGGGCCTGGGAAGGGATTAAAAAGAACTTAGAGGGGAACTTATAACTTCTCAGGGGAAAGTTGAAAGATTGAGATAATAAACTTCTTAAGGCATTCAACCTCCCCTTGAATTATAACATAAATTGTTTCCCTAAAGAAAACTTGAAACAAGATACTTGTTCCCCAACTGCATCCTTAGTGACATAACGAGGTAAATCAATTGGAGAGAGTTGGACAACCTTGTCACAAGTATCCTTCTTTAGGAAAGCAACGTCCTCACCTTTATCAAAATTTGAGCACAATGGTGGTTGATAATCTTCTTCATAGAATAAATACAAGTTCTTAAATGAATACTCATCAAAATCCTCAAGGTACGACAAAAAATCATCAGGAGAACATTGCACTAGGTCATCCTTGGGTGCTTGGAAAACTTTTGTAATTATATTATCATCTTGTTTCCAAACGTCAAAATTATTAGGAACACCATATGGTTGTCGTAAATGAAACATTCAAAGATATCCTTTCATATCATAAATCGGATCCTCATTAGAGCCAATCACATCCCACTTACGTATTCCAACATGTATGAACTCATCAATATTATCAACCATGTCACTACCTTTATCATGACATGAAGGATTGAATGCATCCAAGGGATCCTCTAATACTTCTTCACTTTCCAAATCATAAAATAAAGCATCATCAAAATCTTAGAAAGGGAAATAACTTACTGTGTTCTTGTTGTGAAAGAGAATCAAAGGCTTGGATGACTTCATCAAATGGAAGAGCATCCAATACATCATCCCCAAGACTTGTCTCTTTAATCATATTTTTGCCTTCATCGGAAAATGAAGGACTTAGCTCTTCCAAGGGTTCCTTTACTTCTTCACCTTCTTCATCATAGAACAAAGTGTCATCAAAAACCTGGAAAGGAAAATGATTCACTTCATTCTCTTCGTCTTGTGCAGGAGAGATAGGATATTGTAGAGCTTCATTGAATGGAGGAGTGCATACTAGTTCTTCATCCTCATAACTCACTTTTTTAGTCAAGACTTTACTACATTCTATTGAATCATGGAAAAAATTGTTCTCCTCTTCAAGGGGTTGACAAACTTCTTCATAAATATCTCCTTCTATATCAGAGGGCTCTTGGTATTGAGTATGGTACACATCCCTAGTATCTTCCATAATATTAGTGGTGAATCCTTCGTCCTCTAGGGTTATTGCGAGATTTTGAAGGGACTCTTCATATGTCTGTCATTTTGGTTTCACAAACTCAATAAACCTACTAATGAGTTCTACGAAAGATTATATACCCTTATCTTCGCAACAACACTTAATACAATCTTGAAAAAAAGACGGCAGGGAAAGTATGAACAATTTTACCAGAACATCATCCCCTTCAAATTCTATCTCACTTATATACTTCAAGAATTGTACAATGTGAGTAATTGGGAGGCCTTCGAATCTTCGAGAGTTCTTTAACAATTTTATATCAAAATAATGTGGGTATCCTTGAAAACTTTCAAAATCAATAGTACACTTGTTCCCAGGGCGCCATGATCCCATATCTTGGAAATATCACAAAGTTGAGAGTAAGGTGGCACCTTGGAAAAGCTAAGTGGAGTTCCCAGATATCCTCTTAAGGATTATCAGAGTGAGGTAATCACCCTAAGTGGAGTCGCCAAGTAAACTTCGTAAGATGAAGGATTTGAGGGACAAGCTTACTGAAAAAGTCTCGTTGAGGAATATTGACTCAATGTTCCCCGACAACGGCACCAAAAAAGTTATCACACAATCTATACTTGCCCAAATCCTAAAGGAAAGTAAGCCTAGATTGTCGTAACACGGAAGTATTTTTATCATTGTCACCCCAATAGGATGCCTCTTTCTATTTAAGAGAAGAATAAATTCACTCAAAGGGAGATTTCCCAAGACCTAGTTAGTTGATGAAGGGTAAAAAGATTAGGTAAACCCACCCCTCTCTCTAGGTCACTCAAGGAAAGAAATCACTTGGTAAAGTTTAAGGGGGGAAAAGGAAACGTGAATGAATGGTACCTACCCTTTACCAATGAACCAACAAACGTTAGCAGCAAGCAATGATATGAATGTTTCAAACCAGTGATTTCAATATATAACTATGCTACTAAAACACTAAAAGATTAAATGTATAGCAGCAACAAATATGTCTAGAAATTGCAAGCTATGATGACAATAATGATATAAAGACCTTGCAAGTTTGATAGTACTTTGTCACTTACAATTTAAATATTTAAAGAAAGTCAATAAGTGACTTGAATAGGCTATCAAAGCACTTGCAACAACAGTAAAATAATAATTATGACAGCAGTAAAACCACTTCAGAAAGTACTTAAATTAGGCAATTTAAACACACACTTTAGCATATAATGATAGTAGTTTTCCTAGTACAAGTGTTGGGTGGTTTTATAAACAATTTGAGGGATGTTAAGGGGCTGCAATGATGGTTGTAACAGTAGTTACAACAGCAGAAACATCCTTAAACAACTTCATAAATTTGCACCTAGAAAAATAGCAAAACGAAAACTAGAGCCATGGGATGATAGCACTTAGGAAAATGCAAATTTTTGGGTCAGTTTTAGGGGTTAGTATGCTGAATAAGGCTGATAAATGAGGGTTGTAACAGAAATTATAGCAACAATAATATGGTTGTTAGTGTTAGTGAAATCTTCAAGAAGATGTGTAGAAATTTTGTTTGGTCTCATTCATCCACAAGAGCGTAGAAATCAGTGCCTTTTAGGGGCTTATGGAGTCAATAACAGTAATAATATCACTTGGGAAATAAAATAATGATAATTTTTAGCTAAGGGAAGAAATAAATTCAAGAGGTGTTGGAACTTCGAGGCCTCAATCATTTGCCTTTTTAAGGGAGGTTTTGCTAGAGAGTAGGCACTTCTAGGCCCTAGCGTACCTTCCTGCCTTGGTTTTTTTGAAAGACAATTTAATTGGTGACAAGAATGAGATTACTAGAGAGCTAGCAATTTAGGGCTCTAATAATCACTCCCAAGAAAATGTATAATTGGCAAGATCAAGCTAGTAGAATAGTTATAGAGAGAAAGAAGCATTTGTTGTTTCTCCCCTAGGGTTTAAACAAGAAATTTCATAATCTTAGACATGAAACAAGTAAATTTTACTACAAAAAACCATAGCATGAATAAAAATGCATATTTTCTACTTAATTCACCAAGAATAATGAAGTCAACCCCTAGTTGAAGACCATTCCACCATGAAAAATACCAAAATACACCACCATAAAGATCTCCCAAGAGGTGCACACTAGTTATTTCAGCCAATAACCCTTAAAGAGGGCAAACATTTCAGACCACCACTTGTGTGTGATGATTTATGATCAAAATGAATGTCACTTTATGTCTATTTATACCAAAATTATGACTTTAATTATTTTAGGTCAAAATATCAGGGCCGACCTGGCTAGTTTACTCAAAAATTACATTTTTACCAAAATAAATTCAATTTGCATCTAATTAGGCCTCCAAAGGTGACTTCATGCCCTCCAAGTATGATGTTGGGGCTCAAGTGTGGGATATTGGGCAAAGGAGATGAAACGTTGGGCCTCCAAAGGCTTAACATTTTCCCACACGTGCCAATGGCCTCATGAGTGCCTCCAAGGTAACAACCCTAGTTGACAACTGACATCTAGGGCTACAGAGGTGACGTCCAAGGCCTCCCAAGGCCAACATTCAGGTAGGAGGAGCATGAGATCTCAGGTATAGGTCTTCCACAGTGCCTCCAAAGGAAACATTCTTCCTTCATATGGTGCAAGCCTTCAGTCTCTTCTTACCCTTGGCTAGGGTTTCAGCATCCATTTGTGGGCTTTGATCCCCCGTGAAGGTTTGAGTTAATCATTCCCTCATGTACACCTGTCCACCAGGAAATGTCCTGCAGAAACAACGAGTACGCCCTCCAGGGTCTCATAGGTCACAAGGATCATAGCATGTAAATCACATCCAATAATTAAATTACCCAAACATGTGAATCAAACCCCCCTTAACCCCAAACAAATGCTCAAAGACATTATGCAATTTGACAAGTTAGGTTTGAAGAGGGTCTCAGGGTGTACTATTGGGCTAACCTCTCTTAAGTTTGGGGTGTTTCCGAGGTGGAGTCTAGTCCAATTCATATAAGTGTATGAAGTGGCATGGGGTAAATATTTAGGCATGGGTTGCATGTGATAACAGGGAAATGTAGAGTCTTACCTTTGGGTTCTGCTATCTCCTAAAATAAACCAGTCAAATTTGTTTATTTAGGTGATAGGAAGTCATTGAAAAATACATTTCTAACATTTTTAAGGTTCATTTTTGAGAGCCTTATGTTTGTAATAAAGATTGAAAAACATTGGATTTGGTTTTTATTTCAAAAAAGTCAAAACTCAGGTTTTGTTGGCTAAGCGCCTTTCCAAAAGGGCTTCTAAGCCACCAAAATACTTATCTTTTGGTGGCTTAAACGTGAAATTCAGGGCTCTCTTAGCCACCGAAAGTGCAGAAAAGTTTGTTTTTACTGTGCTGAGTCATCATTTTCAAATGATTATTTTGAGCGAATGGAGAATATTTTTGAGAAACAAAAGGAGTTTTTTGTTGATAAAATTTCAAAAAACAATAACCTCTCTCATTTTTCCTACAGGTGTCATATATTGGGAGAATCAAATTCATCTCTGAGCCCTAATTTTCGGATCTCAGAATTTCCTTGTTTGACACATGCTTTTGAAATGCAGATCCCGGGAAAATGAAAACAAATCTCAAAGAACTAAGAGAGGTTTTTTCTCGCAAAAAACCAATATACAAAAGCCTCTTCCATTTTTTACCTAGCTATTTTTATTTGAGATATATAGGTCATTATTAAAGAAGCATATTTTTGTCTTTTCCCAACCACCAAAAGCATAGAACAGGGCAGCAATCTACTATTTTTGCACAGATCCGAGTTTCCTTGATTCAAATTCCATGAGGACGGTTTCTAATGATAGATAATAATTAATGGCATCATTATTGGGTTTCTTTTCCAATTTTAAAGGGTGCCAGCAAGAGGAGAAGATTAAGTTTGCTACCTTATTTTAGCAAAAAACTGTCTTTTGGCAAAGGTGGCAAATTCAAATTATCTATCAACTCATGAAGATCCCTGCAGCTGTCGAAGATCATTAGAGATAAGGATTCAACCTACCTTATAGAATCTTTTCCTATTCTCTTGTATTAGTTTTTGACTTTCTATTTCAAGCAAATTTGATCCAGTTTTCTAGGATCTGGATATCTGATGTAAAGGCTATAAAGCCATAAAATTTTGAGGAACCATGAGTTCGATTTTGAGTTCTAAACTATGTTTCATTTGTAATATAGACCCTTTCTATAATATATTTATCCTGTAAGCTTCCTTCATTGATGTTTTCATATCTTCTTCTCCCTTTCTTCTTATGCTTATGAGTTGAACTCTGTTCTTTGTCTGTGTTTACATAGTCCATAGGTGATTGTCATCTCACCATACGATTAGTGAGCAAAGGTTCATAAGTAATCATATTAGTTTCTTGACCCATCATATGTATTGTTATATATATATATATATATATATATATATATATGTTCTGGTTGATGTGATTAGTTTCTGTTCTATTTGATACGCTACCTATCCGATAATAGCTCTTGAAGGCCTTGCACTATTTGAATAAGATTAGGCAGTCTTGAGTATACAATCCAGTGAGTTATATATTCTTCTTGATCCAACCCCGCATACTTCATTGGGTGAACCATTGCAAGAATAGTTAAGTTACCAGGCATCTTTGAGATACAACCTAGAATATTTTCCTAGAGTGATAACAAATTGGCGTCATTGACGGGGAGAGGAGATCAAATCTCAGCTTCCCTGGGAGATGACATAGATCTAGCTTTGATTATAGACAAAGCCTAGACATTTCATTGGTTTTAATCTTCTATCTGGAGACTCCATTGAAGAACTGTGTCTCTGAGGAGGCTCATACCAGAGCAAATCAAGAGAGGCCACCAACCTATTGCAGACCCAGAGAAGATCATCAGAAGAGGGAGAGCTCTACAATGGAAAACTTCCATAACAACAAAGACATCTAGATCAGGTATCTCAAGAGGTATTGCTTCTTTATTTGTACCTAGAACACCTTCCATCAAGTCTACTTCTATTGAATCTTCTTGTTCTCAAAAAACTGTAGTTGAATCAGAGAATCCAAAGGGTGATGAGCCTTCATTAGATTCTACTGTTATAAATCCTTTTCCTGAGAATCTTTCTGTACATAGTTTAGGGAAATAAGTTGAACAATCTACCCCGGAAGAGGACTTCTCCTCTTCTCTAAATTCTTTGCAAACATAACCAAAAAAAACTCTACTCCTATACTCATACTAGTTTGCATGTAGTAGAGTCTCTTCTCCAAGACTTGTTTGTAAAAGGGGAAGAAAATCTAGCCCTGTTGCTAGGGTAGATTTACAAAGCCTTCTATTTTCCTGATGTTAATATTATGGTAGTTGTGGGAGGTATTTACCTCCACGTGTGAACCTGACGAGAATAGAAGACTCCGGAAAGCAAGAGAAACCCTAATGAGTTGGATAATAACCCTAGAAGAATTGTTGGCTCAAGAAGATAATTTATATTAGGTTATTAGCCTCCAACAGAAGAAGTCGACCAGAATTAATAATAATATACTGAAAAGACACTTATCCAAAGGGAGAAGTCGGCCCTAGCAAAACTGGAAAAATTACTATAAATACAAGGCGCCAGTTCTCATTTGTGACATCTCAGAATTGCAGTGTCTAGTTTTTGTGCGCACTGCCATTGTAGTCTTATGCGCAGGTTTGGAGGAGAGCTGCTGGTGCAGCTGCAGTAGCAGCAAGTTTTTAGTATTGGCTTGATTATCTCTTGACTAGGGTTTGGGACTATCTGATCAGTCTTTTGCGTTGCACTATCCTTGGAGAGAGGTGCACTACCCTTTGTTTGGCTATCTAGCCTAGAGTTTGCTTCCGGAGGAATTCTCAGTCAAGGTTAGGGTGCTTGGAGGGAGGCTTCGGCCTATGGTTGGGTGACGAAGGTATCGTCAATGGTAAAACAAGCACACCATATTCTATATTCTAATAGGTTATGGGCCCACACCAATTCAATCAACCTAAAACGTTGGAAGGAAACATAGCCGCTAGATATTAATCTCGTTGAGGTACTGCCGCTAGGGTTACTAGCAGGAGCAGTTTCCAAAATCACTGTAGCTAGGGTTACCAACAGAAGCAGTTGCAGAAACCCTAAACCTCTTTTCGAGACACCTTAAGTGATGAGATTGACCTAATCTCTAGATAGATTAGTGCACCCTAGCCCAGCACATCTCCTAGTACTCTCAGAAGGCCAAGACGTGAAGTTTGGATTTCTGGTCAAATCTAGGGTTTGACCAAGTCAAGCAGACATGACGAACTCTATGAAGTCTGAGAACAAGTTAGATGGAGCCTCTAACTTCAGAGCATGGAAGACAAGGATTGACCTCATCCTTGCTAAGAATAAAGTACTAGATATTGTGAAAGGAAAGATCGTGAAGCCAGAGTTTGAAGAAGGAGAAGAGAAGGAACCGCAGAGCATTGCAGCTATGGAGAAGTTCAAAGATGTTGATATCAATTCCATGAGTATCATAGTGGATTCCATAAAAGACCACTTGATACCCTACATCTCCCATCTTGACTCATCAAAGAAGATGTACGATTCCCTAAAAAATCTCTTCTCAGTCAGAAACATTGGACAAGTTATGAGTCTGAAGAATGAGCTCCGTAACATGAAGATGAATGACGACGACAACATAACATCATATTTTGTAAGGATCTCATAGTTAAGAGATCAACTACAAGATATTGAAGAGATCACTTCAGAAAAGGTATTGGTGAACATAGTACTCAATGGTCTTCCCAAGACATGGGATGCATTTTCCGCAAGAATGACCACAAAGAAGGAGTACCCGACATTTTAAGAACTTTGGACTTGTTGTGCTCAAGAAGAATCAAGGATCAATGCAAAAGAGAAACCCCAAAAGAAGTACGATGATCAAGCCTTCACAACAAGATTCAAGAACTTCAGGGACAAAAGAAAGTTTGATTCAAGAAGGAAGCCAAAGCAAAGAAAAGACATTTCAGAAATAGAATGCTTCAACTGTCAAAAGTAAGGTCACTATAGGAATCAGTGTCCTGAGATAAAGAAAAGGAAGGAGAAACATGAAGCATCGATTGTCGAAGAAAAGGAACCTGCAATGAAGACTAAGCAGGATGGAAGAGACTTCTTCTACTAAAAGGTAACAACACTCTTCTTATTTCTTGTACATATCTTTCTTGCGTCGTCTTTGTACATATATTGTATATCTATCTCTTGGAAAATAATGTGTTCCAAAAGGAACTATACCTATGGAAGAACAAACAAGATGAAAAGAGATATCATCGGATAATACACATGAAAAGATGAGATACAAATCATGTGGAAGCTATTAAGCCGAACCAATCATGAAGAAACTTAGTAGAAGCAAAGACAGAAAGAAGTCAAACAATCAAGAGGAAATTAGAAAAAGACTTATGAGGTTTTGTAGAAGACAACAAGACGAAAGCGTGGACTCTGTCAGACAGAAGAGCCAATTATATATTGCAGAAGACAATAAGGATGCAGATGGAAGCATGGACTCTATCAGATGGAGGGAGCCGATTATATGCACTCTTACATAAAGCAAGGGTTAGGAGGGAGCTAATCCTATGATCCATTGAAGATGATAAAATATATATCCATGGTAGCAGCCATGAAAAGACAGTACGTGTTCAGCTCAACCACAGAAGATGACCTCTTCGAAGAGAAGCCTTTAAGCATTCATGGTTGTCCATCTAGATCCGTGATCCTATGGTGAAAGGAAGAAATGGAATCTCTAGGGCATGGAATCTATAAGAAACTCCATGGACCCAAAAGTAAAACAAAAGCATGAGGATTCCAAGAAAGAAAGAGGAACCGGAACAACCGGTCATTGTATCAAGAATCACAATATTACCAGCCTGATATGAACTCACTAAAAGCAATCAAGTAGAAGAATTGAAAGTCATGATGAAGAACAATGTATGACTTATGAATGAAAGCATTACAAGATCTAGAACCAGAGGTTCTTCTAGATGGAGGGAGAAGACTATGTTGATTACTTCTACCAGTACAACAGACATATCACTGAGTCACTATATCATCCGCAACATCCATGAGTTGGAGTTCTACATCAAATAAATGCAAAGAATGTTCTCCAGAGAAATTGAATACAGAGCGTATGAAGAGAAATCTCAAGACTTTGAGACATACCAGAAAGAGACTCTTGTATGCAAATAAGAAGAAGACAACTTGGTGGAGAACCTCCAGTGCACAGCAGAAGCGTGGTGAAGATTTCCTATAACATCAAGATGACTACTCAGTAAATCAGATTTCATGATGACAGAAGAAGTGCCACATGGATATGTTCCAATTCTCCAACTATGATATACTCTATTGTTCAGATCTACATGAAGCCTTCACAGTGTTCTAGACTAAAGTACAAGTATTACATTATCCATGATGAAGTCCAAAAAGGAGAAAGTGGTTCTCCAATATATATTCTCACTGATGAGCAGATAGCAGATATCCTGACAAAACCTCTATCCAGAATCAAGTTTGCATATTTTCGAGAGAAGATAAGAATCGTGGAAATAACTCCCTTAGCTGAAAGGGAAGATTCTCCAAGCTAGAAGAAGGTATGGAAAAATATTCTTGAAGAACATTTATTTTTGTGATTTAAATAACTCTCCAGTTAGGAGGGAGCACTGAAAACATTATTTATTTTTATAATTGAAAATCAGTCTAGAACGGACAGATGATTTCCTGTTCGGAAAGTGGATTGAGATTTCTGACGGACAGTGACTTCCCATTGTAGTGAACATGGGAGGCAGACTGATTGTTGATGTATCATAGACAACAACTTCCCATTGTGGTTAACATGGGGAGTGGTCTAGGACAGTCATTCTTCTTGGCAGTCACTCTGAGTAGTGGTCAAGTAGAATGGTCTGCCTCGTCGGGCAGTCATTTTTTCGAAGTTCACAGTTGTGAGCAGTTTTGAAGAATGGTTTGTTTTGGAGGTTGATGCAGGACAAACATTCCTTAGGGCAGACTCATTCTCTCCAAGTTACACTTTGTTTAGTGTCAGAGGAATGGCCCAGGGTGGGGAATGGTCCGGACAGTTATTCCTTAAGGAAAACTCATTCTCTCTAGGTTACACTTTGTTTAGTGTCGGAGGAATGGCCCAGGGTGGGGAATAGTCCAGCTCATCAGTCAGGGACAGTCATTCCTTAGGGTTTATACATTATCTCCAGGGTGCACTTTAATTAGTGTAGGAGGAATGACCCGGGGTGAGGAATGGTCCAAACATTTCTTAGGGTTTATACATTCTGTCTAGGGTGCACTTTAATTAGTGTAGGAAGAATGGCCTAGGGTAAGAAATGGTCCAGGCTCAGAAATCAGAAATAATCCTTCTTCCTTTTTTGTGAAGAATAGGGAAGATAGCCCATCGCTGATGAGGGCAAATATTCTTTCAGATCTCACAAATGTGAGTGAAAGATTGGCCCAGAGGATTCAGTTTATCTTTAACAATATTTTTCTATGCAAGATGGCATCAGATGATTGTTATAGAGACTACCTATCTCTAGACAGTAGAGATATACTATTGTGGTGGATATGTTCCACTGTTCGTGAGGCAGATATTCTTTCAGAGCTCACAGATGTGAGTGAAATATTGGCCCAGATAATTCAATCTATATCATAACATTGTTTTTGTGCAGATTGCTATCAGATGTTTGACAGTAGATGAAGACTACTGTGGCAGATATTCTTTCAAAGCTCATAGATGTGAGTGAAAGATTGGCCCAGACAAATCAGTTTATATCATAACATTTTTTCTATGCAGGATGTTATCAAATGTTTGTTATGAAGATTGTATAACAGTAGATGAGGACTACTATGGTGAATATGTTTCACTGTTCGCAACCATATGTTTTTTATCAAGTACTTGTGTGTTACTTGATGTGGTAGTGAACCACTGGATTGTAGTTATGTACTACTATGAATAGACACAGTTGTGCTCTATCCTTGTTCTAATTTCCTTGAAGACTATCAGCATTTTATTGGAGATAATGATCATTCAGATGGATGATGAACAGAGATTTTCCAGACGGAAAACAGTTCAGAAATTTTACTCCTCTTATATCACTCTATGGTGAGAGTGACTTATTCACAATCATATCTAATTACTCAAATGAAATATGCTTTCGAGAGTTGATGCAACTGATGGTGATGGTGATGCTCATGATCTAGTCATGAAATAGTCTAGATGATTATATTGATGCTACCGGGTAAATGGTATGTTTTTGTGCTCAAGTCCATTACCTGTAAATACCTCTCTAGCTAGGAGGGAGTGTTAATATTATGGTAGCCGCGGGAGGTATTTACCTCCACGTGTGAACCTGACGAGAATAGAAGACTCCAAGAAGCAAGAGAAACCCTAATGAGTTGTCTAATAACCATAGAAGCCTTGTCAGCTCAAGAAGATCATTTATATTAGGTTATTAGCCTCCAAGAGAAGAAGTCAGCCAGAATTAATAATAATATACTAAACAGACACTTATCTAGAAGGAGAAGTTGGCCAACAAAACTGGCAGAATCACTATAAATACAGGGCACCAGTTCTCATTTGTGACATCTCAGAATTGTAGTTTCCAGTTTTGGTGCGCACTGTAGTTGCAGTCTTGTGCGCAGGTTTGGAGGAGAGTTGCTGGTGCAACTGCAACAACAGCAAGTTTTCAGTATTGGCTTGATTATCTCTTGACTAGGGTTTTGGACTATTTGATCAGTCTTTTGTGTTGCGCTATCCTTGGAGAGAGGTGTGCTACCCTTTGTTTCGCTATCTAGCCTAGGGTTTTCTTCCGGAGGAATTCTCAGTCAAGGTTAAGGTGCTCGGAGGGAGGCTTTGGCCTATGGTTGGGTGATGAAGGTATCGTCAATGGTAAAACGAGCACACCATCTTCTATATTCTAACACCTGATCCATCCGATTTTAATAAGACTTCACTAGGAAAGATCCAGTTGACAGAAGATGAAGGAGATGAATTTCAAATCCAGGTATCAGTTCATTAGTTTGCTTCATGAACTGTTTTTTTTCTTTATCAGCTCGTTCATGCTTTTCCCTTCGCATGTAAAGAGAATCATTTTTTGTTTTGTATATTCAGAAAATCATCATCCTTCTTGTATATATCCATCTTTAGAAGAAGAAGATCTATATACTGCTTATATTGTAGATGTTGATTCAGTATCTATACCTCAGCTCGTTCATAAAGATGATCATTGTATTCAAATCCCCCTTGAATTTGATCAGCCATGTAACCATACAGAGGTCAGAACTAACTCAAACCATGTCCATAGCTCAACACCTTGTGGCATTACTGTTGAACCTTGTCATCAACATGTTAGTTCTCATAATCAACCTACTGCTTTTCAAATTAATATGAGGATGAAGATTTTCAAACCTTTAAGGTTGCCCTATCTCCTTAATCCTTACCCTCTTGACTATTATGGATATCTTCCCGAGTTTTCTGGAGAGAATCAAGTTTCAGCTTAGAGGCACTTAGAATCCTTTGAGGATTTTGTTGAGCAATTCGAGATTGTTCATGAAGATGTGATCATGAGATTTTTCTCCAAGTCTTTGATCAGAGATGTTGCTGCATGGTTTAAAGGTCTGAGAGTTGATTCTATTGGCTCTTGGATCAAGTTATCAAATTCCTTTTTGAAGCATTGGGGTGAGAACAAATCTCTTGATTTGTATCTCCCTAACTTTTATGCTTTGAAGAGAGAGGAAAATGAAGTTTTGTTTGTTTTCAATTGAAGGTTTTTCAGCATCTATCATGACATGCCTTTGGAGATCTGGCCTATAGAGACAAATTCCATGATATATTATGTTATGAGTTTGCATTCAGAACTTGCCCTTCTTCTGTTAGAAAGAAAGTCTTCATCTCTAAGGAGTTTGTTTGAAGATGCTCAAGAGGTGGAGGAGAACATTCATGCTTCCAGAAGTATCTGAGAGCAGGCTGAATTTGAAGACCTGTATGCACAAGAGAAAAAAGAATGTTAGTACATTTCAGATTCAGAGCAAGAAAGCAGTGAGTATGAAACAAATATGGAACAACAGCCCGAAAGTGAGTATATATCAGATTCAGAATCGGATTCTTCAGTATATGAAGAGTATTCTAGAGACAGGTATACATGTGAAGTTTATGATCAATTTGCAAATCGGGAAGAGCCTATGATAACTGGTGACTGCATAGGAAATTATATGTTCTTAGTTGATTCTAATCCATATGATGTAAACCATGTTTCATTATCCTCTTGTGAACATTATTCTGATGAGGAAATTGTAGTTTTTGATGATCACAAGTTGATCTCAAAAGGAAAAGAAGATGAACAGTATTCCTCTAGAGGAATAGTTATGGATGAGCAAGAGGCTGCCATAGATGTGCAGTTGTTTCCCAAGGAGAAGCATGTTTCTTATCTTCTTTTCAAGGATCCAGTGGCAGCATTCATGGAGTTATACTTTTCAGAAAGCTTGAAAGTTTTAGATCTCTTTAGCTTTCCAGTGTTTTGTTAATGTTTAAGCCATTATTATAGATGTTTGCATTTCATTAGATAACAATAGCATAATCCAAGATCACTGAGAAATACACAATCACAAGAGACACAACATTTATCCTGGGAAACCCTCTAGGGGAAGAAAACCCAACAAAACTTCCTTAATATAGATAGTCAATACAATGTCAAGAGATCTCTTAAACAAATACAGAAAGTCCTCTCCCAGATATGCACCACTCTCTCTCTCCTTCTTCTCCAGTAGCAGATCTGAACTTGTCTCTCAAAATGAGCAAGTGAGTTGTGTCTAAGTGAGGCGCTAGCCTCCTTTATTTATACAAGTCTGGCACGTGTGAAGTGTCACTTCACTAGCAGGGATGACTTCTCAAACTGGGTAGGTAAACCCACCTTTATTATATTTCTTGGCCTCTTTAATATCTATTGGGGTTGACTTCTTACTCTGCCTATTACAATTATCTTTTGACCAATTCGCAAAAGGGGATTTGGTCCTATTACAATAACCGATATGATCAATCCACAATGGGGATTGATCCTATGAGTAATATATCAATAATAATAAGAATACTCTTTGCAATTACATTATTTCAACACTCCCCCTTAACAAGAAGGGTATTCTTCAGCAGCATCATGCAAGAGAGAGAGGACAGCATCATCAACAGCATCAATTGGGTGAAAGGACAGCATCATCAATATCATCTTGGAACACTGACTGGCATATCTATAAATCATCGGAAGTTTTCTTCATCAGCAGCATCGTCATTCTCAAAGGAATGCCATCATCATCTGCATCAATATGTATTAGTATAAAAACTGATACATCATCATCATCATAGCACAAGGCTAGCTCATCATAATACAAGACTGGCTTTACATCACAGTTGTCAAGCTAGAAGCTCAGTACTTGTCTCATCTCATCATCTTTCTTTACATCACAACACTCAAGCTGGAAGCAAGATACTCATCCTGCTTTACATCATAACCATCCAGTCACAAGCAGGATACTAGACTGGATTTATGTCACAGCTATCTAGTCGGAAGCTCAGTGCTAGTCTCATCATATCATCTTGATTTACGTCTGACAACTAGGTCAGAAGCAAGGAACATCTCTTCTTTCTTTATGTCTGACAACTAGGTCAGAAGCAAGGAACCTCTCATCTTGCTTTACGTCTGACAACTGGGTCAGAAGCAAGGAACATATCTTCCTGCTTTACGTCTTACAACTAGGTCAGAAGCAAGGAACATCTCATCTTTCTTTACGTCTAACAACTAGGTCAGAAGCAAGGTACACATCTCATCTTACTTTATGTCTGACAACTGGGTCAAAAGCAAGAAACACATCTCATCTTGTTTTACATCTGACAACTGGGTCAGAAGCAAGGTACACATCTCATCTTGCTTTACGTTTGACAACTGGGTCAGAAGAAAGCAACACATCTCATCTTGCTTTACGTCTGACAATTGGGTCAGAAGCAAGGTACACATCTCATCTTGCTTTACATCTGACAACTGGGTCAGAAGCAAGGAACACATCTCATCTTTCTTTACGTCTGACAATTGGGTCAGAAGCAAGGTACACATCTCATATTTCTTTACGTCTGACAACTAGGTCAGAAGCAAGGTACATGTCCTGCTTTACGTCACAACCACAAGATTGGAAGCAGAGAATATCTCATCACAACAACTACTCCCCCTTTCGAGGAAGGTCCTTTCAGACTATGCCAAGCTTATCTCAGAAGTACTCAAACTTCACATGAGATAGGGGCTTGGTCAACACGTCAAAAACTTGTTCATCTGTGCTAATGTACTGGAGTTTTAAGGCTCTTCTCTGTACCATGTCACGGGTGTTATGATAACAGATCTCTATGTGCTTTGACCTGTCATGGAATACATGATTATCTGTCATTTATATGCAGCTCTAGTTATCACATAGAATCAAGGTTGCTCTCGTCTCTAATTCAAATAGGTCGATCAACAAATTTTGAAGCCATATAGCTTCACAGCTAGCAGAACATGAAACAATGTATTATTCTTTTGTTGTGCTGAGAGCAATACTAGATTGCTTCCTACTCTGCCACGAGATCATAATTGATCCCAAACTAAAACAACATCCTGAAGTGCTTTTCCTGTCAAAAACACTTCTTGCCCAATCTGCATCAGTATATCCACTCAATGTGAAATCATGGTCTCCATCATAGCTGAGACCATAATCTATTGTACCTTTAAGGTACCTCATCACATGTTTTGCAGCCACTAGGTGAACACATCTGGGTTCTACCAGAAACTGACTCAAGGTGTTCACGGAAAAACAAATGTTTGGTCTGGTATTCGTCAGGTACATCATCGATCCAATAATATGTCTATATAGTGTGGCATCAATCAATTTTGATGAGGTATTGACCAACATCTTCAGCTTTGCTTCCATGGGTGTATTCATAGGCTTGCATTCCAACATGTCGAATCTCTTCAAGATTTCGATCGTGTACTTCCCTTGGTTAAGGAAGATCTTCTCAGGACTCTGCCATACCTCAAGACCTAAGAAATAATGCATTAGGCCAAGGTCTTTCATTTCAAATTCTGAGGCAAGTCTCTTTTTACATTCAGTAATGAGCTTTTCTTCTCCAGTTAAGAATAAGTCATCCACATATAGCAGTAAGATTACTAGCTCATTGTTCATGATTTTGAAGTAGATATTTGAGTCTGCTTTATTCTTGGTAAAGCCTAAGCTCATCAAGAAACTGTCTATATGGCCATACCAAGCTCTAGGAGCTTGCTTCAATCCATATAAGGCTTTCTTCAATCTGCAGACATGAGACTTCCCGTCTTCAACCTCGAATCCTTGAGGTTTCTCTATATACACTTCCTCTTCGATAACACCGTTCAGGAAAGTTGTCTTCACGTCCATTTGGTGCAGCTTCCACTTCATCTTAGCTGCAAGAGCTATGATGGTTCTGATCGATGTGTATCTAGCCACACGAGCGAATGTCTCTTCATAGTCAATGCCTTCCTTCTGGGAAAAGCCACGAGTGACAAATATTTCTTTATACTTCTCAATACTTCCATCAACAACATGTTTTATTTTGAAGAGCCATCTGGAGGATACCACATCTTTATTCTTCGGTCTGGGAACTATTTCCCATACTTTGTTCTTCATTATGGATTGGTATTCCTTTGTCATGGCATCTTCCCATTCTTTCCTCCTAATGGCTTCTTCAAAGAAGGTAGGCTCCTCTTCTAGGAGATCACACATCAAAGCCATATAACTGGAGAATGGATTTGGTATTTTTACCTGTCTCGTAGTTCCTTGGGGAACACCGTACTTCTCTCCATCTTGAATAATCTCTCTAGCCCAAGCTGGCTTTCTTTTATGGAGGATCGTCATCTGAGGAGGTTCTTTCACTTCTACTATATCATGGTCCTCTAGAAGTTCCTCATCAAGGGAAGTTACGACTTCCCTCACTAGTTATGCATCTCTGGGAACCTCCCTCATTGCAGTATTGGGGATTACTGGTTCCTTTTCATATACCTCTTCAAGCTGGCATAGTTTATATTTCTTGAGCATTGCATCTTCATCAAAGGTCGCATCCCTGCTGATCTCAATGTGATGTTGACCTGGTATATAGATTTTGAAGGACTTGGAGACCTCACAGTATCCCACAAATATTCCCTTCTTTCCTAAAGGGTCCAACTTGTTTCTCTTTTCATTAGGTATATGAATAAACACTGGACAACCAAATATTTTGAGATGGCTTACCTCTGGCTTCTTTCCGGTGAACATATCTTCCGGTGTCTTGAGCCCAAGTGCACTATGGGATAATCGGTTCTGCACATAAACAGCTGCCATTGCTGCTTCTGCCCATAAGCACATAGGAAGATTGTGATCATGGATCATAGTCTTCACAGCTTCCAGTATGGTTATGTTCTTTCATTCAGCTACACCATTTTGTTGGGGATTATAGGGAGTAGTGAGTTCCCTCTTGATCCCAACATCTTTGCAAAATTTCACAAACTCTTTTGAGGTATATTCTCCTCCATTATCTGACCTGAGTATCTTGATCTTTCTTTCAGAAAGGTTCTCTATCAAGGCTTTGAATTCCTTGAACTTACTAAACACTTCATCTTTAGTCTTCAAGAAATATATCCAGGTTTTACGAGAGTAATCATCAATCAATGATACATAACATACATACCCGCTAATGGAGGATGATGGCATTGGGCCACACACATCTGAATGGATGAGTTCTAGGACTCCTTATGTCTTGTTGTCCCTCTTCGAAAACGGGTTCTTGATATTCTTCCCTTGTGCACATCCATTGCATACTCCTTTATGGTCCCCTTTGAGTTCTGGCAAACCTATGACCGCTTTGCATATGTATGGTAGTGCCTTGTAGTTGATGTGGGCTAACCTTCTATGCCAAAGTTCACATGAGTTTTCAATGGCATGGGTCATGGCAGCCTCTGAGTGACCCTTTATTTTATACAAGCCATTTTCTTCATTTCCAATGATGATTGCTTCATTTAAGGTTTCTCCTTTAGCCCACATAAGAACTTCTCTATCTATAAAGGAAACTCTAAAGCCTTTCTTCTCTAAAGCTGAAATGGAGAGTAGGTTCTTCTTCAAGCCTAGTACATATAGTACGTCCTTCATTTTTAGTGAATTCCCTGAATTCAGTTTATGGTTTGATTCTCCCACTCCCTTGATGGGATATTGGTAATCATCACCAAGTGTCACTTT
>JASDQU010103197.1:83138-122476 GCA_032191745.1 Picea mariana | reverse complement strand
AAATGGAGAGTAGGTTCTTCTTCAAGCCTAGTACATATAGTACGTCCTTCATTTTTAGTGAATTCCCTGAATTCAGTTTATGGTTTGATTCTCCCACTCCCTTGATGGGATATTGGTAATCATCACCAAGTGTCACTTTATGAGAAAACTTCTTTTCTGAGATACAAGAGAGAATATTTCTTTGTCAGGTCATGTGCTTGGATGCACCACTATCAATGAGCCAAGTGTCCTCTCCAAGTGTTACAGATCCTAAGAGGGTCGAGATCAAGACATGGTCTTTTATCTACTCTCTTATCATCTTTACGGGTGGCTCCTCATCTTCGACTACATGGGCATGGAGCCTCTTATGTTTTCTCTTGTATTCTTCTCATCTGGCTGGAAAAAAATTCACAATGTGTCCCATCTTGTCACAATGATAGCATTGTACAGATGAGTAGTCTCTTTCCTTTCGTTGTCCTTTCTTCTGAAATCTCCTTGGATGAGATTATTTATGATTGAATTTATTTGATTGTCGAGGCTCTTTATGAGTCTCCTTTTGGAAGTAGGGTTTCTTCCTTCCTCCTTTGGTGTGAGTAGCTAGGGCTTGATCATCATCCCTTGCTAGTAACGCTTCCCAATTCGTTACTCTTGTTTCCTCTTGTTGGGTATGTGTTATATTCTTTGCACGAGTAGTAGTGTCTGAGAACCTGCGCCGGGCGCGCAGGGGGGTAAGAGGGGGGGCTGCTAGGCCCCCCCTTGGGGGGTGCAGGGGGGCAGCGCCCCCGAAAAAAAAATTTTGAGCCGACATATTTTCGCCGATTTCGGGCCGACATATTTCCGGGACCACATGATATTAGGTGGTTTTCGGCACATGGTTTTTGCCGATGGTTTTCTATTTTCGGTTAATAATTTAGGGTTTTGGACTAATCCAGGTCATTGGGTTAGGGTTTTGGATGTCGCTGGCTCCTATATGTATATTTTATTGTAAACAATGTAACACAATGTGTATCAATATAATATATGCTGGTTTTCCCGGTTTGGGTTTCCAGGTGAAAAATCTCTGTGTAATGTTTGTATTTGCCATTGCATCTTTTTTGAATATCAGTTTGCAGTAGATATTGTACAATGTTAGAATTTACACCTCTTGGATGCATTCTTCCCATAGACTGTCAAACTTCAGTTTCTCCTTTCTGGCACATATCGTTTGGATGAAAGCATCCCAAGGTCCTATGAGGCCATTTAGGGCCATCATTATGAGTTCGTCTTCATATATGGTATCTCCAATAGCTTCTAGTTGTTCTTTGAATTCTGAGATTCTGGAGAAGTATTCCTTAATCATTTCTCCTTTTTGCATCCTTGTATTCTTCAGTTGAGTTCTAAGACTCATCTTCTGGTTTATGTTCTTTACTTCATATATTCTAGTCAAGGCATCAAACATCTCTTTTGGAGTCTTCTTGGATGACACATAAGGAATCAGGTGGTCTTTGATTGAATCTACAATGATTCTTTTGGCCCTTATTGTGTCCTTTTGATGCTTTGCCTTTTCTGCAACATCGTCGGGTTCTGGTACTTCTTCTTTGATAAATCTTGCTAGGTCATTCTCTTCAAGAATGAGGCCAATCCAATACTTCCAGGCATGGAAGTTTTCCACTCCTTCTAACTTGTCAACAAGCTTAACGCTTGCAGACATCTGTACCTGGAGCTAGGAAAATGACCGAAAAATGAAAGTGCTCAAAACCAAAAACTGAACTTACCAGGAGGTGCGCTTGGCTGAGGCGAGTAGCCTAGTGTGTTTGGATTTGAGAAAATCCAACTTTTGATCCTCCAAATTTGATCTGTGGATTTCTAGACCGGTGCTTCTAGTGCCTCTAGTACTCTGGTACTTCTAGTACACTGGTTTTCTGGTACTTCTGGTACTTTGTGAAACTAGGGTTTCACTTTTCAGGAGATCCAACCACCGAAAATGTGCGCTGAGAGTGCCATACTGATCCTTAGGGGAGGGCGCACTTTTCTAGATGGTTTCGGGGATGAAAATCTTCACCATCAAAAAGACCTAATTTTCATGTACGGTAACAGTGACATTTTTCACTTGTGAAAGATGCTTCCTTCAGCTTGGCTCTGATACCATGTTAATGTTTAAGCCATTATTATAGATGTTTTCATTTCATTAGATAACAATAGCATAATCCAAGATCACTGAGAAATACACAAACACAAGAGACACAACATTTATCCTGGGAAACCCTCTAGGGGAAGAAAACCCAGCAAAACTTCCTTAATATAGATAGCCAATACAATGCCAAGAGATCTCTTAAACAAATACAGAAAGTCCTCTCCGAGATATGTGCCACTCTCTCTCTCCTTCTTCTCTGGTAGCAGATCTGAACTTGTCTCTCAAAATGAGCAAGTGAGTTGTGTCTAAGTGAGGCGTTAGCCTCCTTTATTTATACAAGTCTGGCACGTGTGAAGTGTCTCTTCACTGGCAGGGCCGACTTCTCAAATTGGGTAGGTAAACCCACCTTTATTATATTTCTGGGCCTCTTTAATATCTGTTGGGGCTGACTTCTTATTCAGCCTATTACAATTGTCTTTTAACCAATCCGCAAAAGGGGATTTGGTCCTATTACAATAACCGACATGATCAATCCACAATGGGGATTGATCCTATGAATAATATATCAATAATAATAAGAATACTCTTTGCAGTTACATTATTTCAACATGTTTCTGGGTAAGTATGGTTTCCTGAAAGACTTCTTATCACTGTTGTTTCATGTCAAAGATTATTTGCTAATTAGTGATAAAGATGAGATTTCTTCAGTATTAAAATTACTTGGATGGCTATTATGGAAATCATCCTTTACCTAACCCGAATGTAGATCCGGTTAGAGTAGGAGTAGGGGAATAAGCTCGTTTTATGATCAAGTAGTCATTTTCAGTTGATTGATTTCATAAATAAGCAGAGAAGGCTACAGGCAGACTACAGGTTCACAAAAGATCAGTTGTAAAATCCAGATAACTCCATGCCCAATGCTAAAGGCACAAGGTCTGCTAGGTTCTTGGAAACCTCATAGGGAGGTCCCCAACTGTAAAGGCCAGATGACTCCATGCCCAATGCTAAAGGCACAAGGTATGCTAGGTTCTTGAAACCTCACAGGGACGTTTCTTCCCCAATAGGAGCCAGATGTTATCTCCTAAAATAAACCAGTCAAATTTGTTTATTTAGGTGATAGGAAGTCATTGAAAAATACATTTCTAAATTTTGTAAGGTTCATTTTTTAGAGCCTTATGTTTGTAATAAAGATTGAAAAACATTGGATTTGGTTTTTATTTCAAAAAAGTCAAAAATCGGGTTTCAATGGCTAAGCGCCTTTCCAAAAGGTCTTCTAAGTCATCGAAAGCCTTAGATTTTGGTGGCTTAAATGCAAAATTCAGGGCTCTCTTAGCCACCGAAAGTGCAAAAAAGTCTGTTTTTACTATGCTGAGTCATCATTTTCAAATGATGATTTTGCGCAACTGGAGAATAGTTTTGAGAAACAGGAGGAGGTTTATGTTGCTAACATTTCAAAAAACAATAAACTCTCTCCTTTTTCCTACAGGTTTCATATATTGGGAGAATCGAATTCATCTTTGAGCCCTAATTTTCGGATCTCGGAATTTCCTTGTTTGACACGTGCTTTTGAAATGCAGATCCCGGGAAAATGAAAAAAAATATCAAAGAACTGAGAGAGGTTTTTTCTCAAAACAAACCAATATACAAAATCCTCTTCCATTTTTTACCCAGCTGTTTTTATTTGATAGTATAGATCAATATTAAAGCAACATATTTTTGTCTTTTCCCAGCCACCAAAAGCACAGAACAGGGTAGCAAGCTACTATTTTTGCACAGATCTGAGTTTCCTTGATCTGAATTCCATGAGGATGGTTTCTAATGATAGATAATAATTAATGGCATAATTATTGGGTTTCTGTTCTAGTTTTAAAGGGTGCCAGCAAGAGGAGAAGATTGAGTTTGCTACCTTATTTTGGCAAAAAACTATCTTTTTGGCAAAGGTGGCAAATTCAAATTATCTATCAACTCATGAAGATCCCTGTAGTTGTCGAAGATCATTAGAGATAAGGAGTTGACCTACTTTATAGGATATTTTCCTATTCTCTTGTATCAGTTTTTAACTTTCTATTTCAAGTAAATCTGGTCCAGTTTTCTAAGATTTGGATATCTGATGTAAAGGCTATAAAGCCATAAACTTTTGAGGAACCATGGGTTCGATTTTGAGTTCTAAACTATGTTGCATTTGTAATAGAGACCCTTTCTATAATATATATATATATATATATATATGTTCTAGTTGATGTGATTAGTTTCTATTCTATTTGATATGCTACCCATCCAATAATAGCTCTTGAAGGCCTTGCACTATTTGAATAAGATTAGACAGTCTTGAGTATACAATCCAGTGAGTTAGATATTCATCTTGATCCAACCCCGCATACATCATTGAGTGAACCATTGCAAGAATAGTTAAGTTACCATGCATCTTTGAGATACAACCTAAAAGAGTTTCCTGGAGTGATAACGGGTTCCTTTGTGGAGGGCGAGGTGCACCTTGTCATGAATGCAATTGTTTCCTATCCCATTCATTTCCTTTTATTCTTAGAATTATTTTTTTTAATCTGTTTCTCTTGTGATTCAAGGGAATAGTTGATGGCCATTTTCATGGCTTGATGACCAAAGGTGACAACGTTATCCACAAACATTTCACGGAAATGAGAAGGTTGGCTTGTAATGAGACCCCCTTTCTCTTGGCTATGCCACCAAGAGCCACTACCCTAGTTTGGTGATCAGAAGGGTGGTATTGTCATACCACTACATGCCCATGGTATAATAGGTCGGCTCGTGATGAGACCTTCCATCCATCAACTAATGCCTTGAGTGTTTATGTTATCTTGTAGGTCCCCTTTTCTTACTGAGAATTATTTCAGCTTTCTCGGGGATCTTTAGGCGAAAAATCTTGAAGGTTTCATATTTGGATTTTATCTCTTTCCAACTACTTTTACCATCTTGTCCTTTAGCCCCTTCTTGCCATGAGGTAAGGTACAACCCTTCATAGTGTATCCAATCCCAATACCCAAAAAAGGAAAAGGGAGATGGAATGAATAAATATGTAAAGTGGTAAGTATGGAGGAATGGACAATGACTCTTCAAAGATCCACCCAGTATAAACCAATCCTAAAGGGAAATCAACTTACTAGGACATTATGTCACCCTTCCAATTTTGAATGAGGCAAAGAGAATAATTTCCAAGAAAACGTCATGAAATGAAGAAGGATTCAATACAACATGTTCAAGTGCTTCAAAAATCAAAGTGATACATACCATGATACCCGGACTCATTACCTCATGGAGAAAGACTCATTGATACTTCAGGACCAAGCTGGTGTGATGGATACTACAGCTGGTGGTATGTGGATTGCACTAAAGAAAAGAGCCTTAGGAGCCATGCTTAAGTCGCCTAGCTCTCGATATTCCATGTCTAGGACCTGTGGGCCTCGAGATGTGATCTCCTTAGATATCCCTAGGCTAGGGGATAACAGTATGTAAAAATAAAAGAAACATTACAAGAAGGTAATTTTCAGCAGAAATTTAATTCTTATGAGATGAAAGAAGATGGAGTTCTCTTGTACAAGGGAAAAGTATATGTGTTGAATTTCAGAGAGCTAAAAAATGCAGTTCTGAAAGAAATGCATAATGTGTCATATGTCGGACACCCAGGATATCAAAAAATAATTGCAATTGTGAGAAGCCAATACTTTTGTCTAGGAATGAAAAAGGAAGTGGCTAATTACATAGCTAGATGTATAGAATGTCAAAAGGTGAAGACAAATAATAGACATCCAAGAGGTTTGCTACAGTCATTGCCCATTCTGGAATTGAAGTAGGATGTTGTCATAGTTGATTTTATTACAAAGCTCGCCAAAACAATGAAGTAGCATGATTCCATCATGGCAGTGGTGGATAAATTGACTAAGGAAATGCATTTATTTCGGTGAAGACTACACACAAGGAAGAAAATATTGCAGAGACATACATGAAATAAGTTTCCATGCTACATGGGGTACCTAAGGCAATAGTTTCATACATAGAACCAAAGTTTACTTCCAATTTTTGGAAGGGTTTGTTCAAAGGCTTTCGGACAAATTTAAATCTCAGTACAAAGTATCATCCAGAGTCAGATGGACAAACAAAGAGGACCAACAAAATAATTGAGGACATGCTTAGAATGTATGTGATAGTTCAGCCATCAAAGTGGGAGGATTATATCCACTTAATATATTTTGCTTACAATAATGGATATCATGCCTTATTGAAAATGAGTCCATTTGAAGCATTGTATGGAATAAAATGTAACACACCAGTAAGTTGGCACAATCCAGCAAACAAAGTAGTTGTCGGGCCAGAATTGTTAAAGGAAATGGAAGAGAAGATGAAAAAGATCAAGTAGAATTTAAAGGCTTCACGGGATAGATAGAAAAATTATGTAGACAAGAACAGAGTTTTAAGAGATTTTAAAGTGGGATAACATGTGCTTTTAAAAGTGAAGGCAAAGAGAAGTTCGTTAAGATTAGGAAGTTTCATGAAGTTGGAAGCAAGATATTGTGGGCCTTTTGAAATATTAGAAACGATACGGCCATTTGCATACATTCTAGTAGTTCATGCATCCATGAGAGTGCATAATGTATTCCAGATGTCATTATTAAAGAAATATGTACCTGACACTAACCACATAATTAATTGGAATGTGATCCAGGTGGACCATGAAGTGGATTTCTGGGTGGAACCAGTACATATCCCGGACTGAAAAGTCAAAGTGATCAGGAACAAGGCCATAGGTTTGGAAATTTCTCAATGGACCTACTACAGTCTTGAAGATGCTACATGGGAGCATGAAGAAATCATGTGAGTGGAATACCTGCAATTGTTTTACAATTTTGAAAAAAATGGAATGCAAGACTCCATTTTGAGCAGCTAGAGTTCTAGAACCACATATCAAAGTCCTAGCCAACTACGTTGGGGACCTTGATAAAAGAATGGTTCATTCCTTGGGTTAGACTTGATAAACGAATGGTACATCCCTTGGGTTAGCCCTGTTAAATGAATGATGCATTTATTGGGTTGACGAGTTGAGAGGAACATGAGATTATGTTTGGAACTGCTGCTAGAGTTGTTAAATTGCAGAATTTTTATTTCTAAGTATTGTGATGAAAATTTTCATATATATGTATATTGACATAGAGTTCATCGATGACAGTGCACAATTGTAGGGGAGGGGGAATTTAACATTCCCACCGTGATCCCTAGTTTAGTTAATGCTTATGTAGATATAATATGTGGCTATGGCCAAGCGATGTAATATGTGAATTGTATTTCATGTTTTAGTAATAAAATGTGATACCAACTTCTAAGGGGACATGGACAGAGATGGGGGTTGAATTAATCCAAAAGAGAGGGGAGGTTCTAAGATAATTTCCAAGAGGGGTCCAAGGGGGGATTACCCATGTATATTAATTCCACCCATTTTTCCTAACATTGCTATTTGTATATGAACCTTCTAATTTCTAATTGAGTGTTCCCAAAGCCAATCATTGAATACGTGTAAGAGGGTGGGTGTGAGTGGTCACATTCCAAAGTTATTGGGAACATGGGGGTTGAGTACAATCATATTGGGGAAGAGTGTGAGTCAATAAAGGCAAGCCAAAGGGAGGAAATTTGTATGGGTTGGGACAACAATTTTAGATAGTCAAGTTTTGTGCATGAGGAGCAAGTAGAGAGCAAGAAAGAGAGCTTGGAGCTAGTGCATCCATTGAGGGATAATTCTAGATAAATTTGGTGCATATTGAGCATATTTGGAGCTGGAAACTGAAGATACAAGTTGTCAGGCCTAAAGAGTAAACTCATGGGTGAGTTGCACTAAAAAAACAAGTGGTTGTTGTGCTTTATTGGTAGTTTTCCTAGCAAAAAATTCCCTTGAGTTCCCAGCTGAGAGATTCTTAGTTACATGTGCCAGAGAGATCCTAATAAATGAATGGGGCACTCGAGGGACTAAGATCAGTGAAGGGGTACATTCCTTGGGTTGGGCAAGTCAAGAGGAAGAGAGCTAGTGGAAAATTGGGATAGTTGTAGGAAGATATTAGTGGTTGTGAGATCTTATGAGTTGTGAGTGGACAGTGAGAGACCACCCTCTTTTGTGGAATACTATCCTCAGCTCAGGGGTGACTAGCTATTGATATTTCGAACAGTCAGTTTATGGTTGGGTGGAACGTCCATCCCAAGTAGTTGGTTGCACAACCATTGTTAAAAGATAAGTGTTTATCTATTTTATGTCTTGTATTTATGAGCTAAATTGGTGTGCATGATCTATGTAAATGAGAATGATATATGTGTTGTTGTAATGAACTATTTACTACATTCATGTGTGTGTTTAGCATCTTGTAGATGCACCTATTTTATGGTTATATACATTATCTAAATCTGTTTAATTTGTAGTTGAAAGCTACAGAAAATTAGTTAGCTGTAAATAAATTAAATTAGTTAGCATAAATTTTGTATTTGTAAGTTTTCCACACCGTAATGTCCCTCAGTTGGGTTGGGGGGGATTACAATCTATGGAAATATTATATAGGTTTCCCATGGTGAACTTTTTTTTTTTCATAGTAGATAACCAATCATATTCATTGTTTATGGTCATACATATTTGGTACAAAACTGAACTTGAGGAACTTTGTGATTTATGTGAAATAACCTTGCACTGCTTCCACCCAAAATAGATTTAGATATGGGAATGCATCCAGGGTATCCATAGTTGCCACATCTATTCCCATAGGTCTATGGGAAGAGTTGCCACATCTCTACCCACATGCATGTAGGCAGAGTTTTAGATCTTCCCACAAGCTAGTGGGTAGAGTTGTAGCATCTACAACTCTAGACACGGGCTTGTGCGAAGAGTTACAAAATATCTACCCACAAGCCTATGGGAAGAGTTGCCACATCTCTTCCCATAGTCTTTCCATGTGGGAAGAGTTTCCACATCTCTGCCCATAGGTTTGTGGGCAGAGTTGTAGCATCTACAACTCCGCCCACAAGCTTGTGGGCAAAGTTGCCACATCTCTTCCCAAGGCCTATGGGTATATTTGTAGCATCTGCAATTCTTCCCATAGGCCTATAGGAAAAATTTCCATGTAGATAATTTAGATAACTAAATTTGGAGCTATATATATGCATGGGTGTGCATTTCCATTAGGTCACTTTCTAATATTTTGGTCTCTCAATTTACAATGTAGACTTTGCCTCTTTTACACATCAGCCACTTTTATGTTTGCAAATGAAAATATAAGTATGTAGATATGTGTAAAATTATATAAGACACCCTCAGAAACTTGAATCACTCAAATTGTAGGCATGTAAATACCAGGGCATGCATTTTTCTGAAGCCTGGCATGCATTTCTACACAAATGCAGAAATTACAGTTTAAAATCAAAAAAATTATTTTGCTCAATCAAGTATTCCATTTTAGTCTTTCTAGAGTCTCGTACATGTTGATATGTCTATATGTTTATTTAATTATTATTCAGCCATATAACCTTGTATTCTCTGATGATTTCTACAATTCTTTGCAATGTAATGCAACTAGCCTATGTGTGATGTGGTTGTACAAGCTCATGCATCATCGAGATCATGGACGCAGTTAGTTAGTACTCATTTTTCCATTTTAGTTAGTGTGTGTGCACAGTTTCCAAACATTCATTTATATGTCAACCCTTTACTAGATTTTGGGCACAAATCACCCTAGTATGCATTATTTAGGGTTTACAACAAATCCATAGTCTTGTAACTTGTAAATTAACAACACCATACATGGATTTTTCTTCTTATGGCGAACATATCTCACCGTGCCCCGTTTTCATGCATTTTTTCCTTTATGCATTTTTTTGCATTTACAAGGCAAATTTTAGCCTTTATGCACAACAGAGGGTTTTTTGTTTCAAAATGCACAATTGAACTATGAATAGATGTAAAATGATAAAATCCAAACTTGATAATTCTAACCACTCAATTTGGAGGTCATATGAGTCATAGGTGTCAATTTTACAGTAAGACGGTTTTACCCTCCATTTTACAAAAAATCTTGAATCTTAGTTCAAGGTAGAAGTCCTTAGTCATTTTATAATGCACTCGGTATGATATAAAAAGATTTATAATGTTATTAAATTCACCTCAAAACTTAGATAACTCTATTTGGAGCTATAAATAAGCACCGGCGTGCATTTCCCTTAATTCACTTTCTATTGTTTTGGTCTGTCAATTTACAAGGTAGACTTTTCCTCTTTTACACAACAACCACTTTTGTGTTTTCAAATGAAAATATAAATATGTAAACAGATGTAAAATTATCTAAGACACCCTCAGAAACTTGAACCACTCAAATTGCAAGGGTGTTAAGACTTGGGTGTGCATTTTAGTGAAGTCTGGCGTGCATTTCTGCACAAGGGCATAAATTACAGTTTAAAACCAAACATCTCTTCCTGAAGTGTGACTGTGCATTTTTATTTGTGGACGATCAAACTAGATTGAATTAAGGTTTTATGCAACAACAGAAACCCTAATCCTAATTGTTTATATCATCATATATCGAGAACATTGTCATCTACATCTGGCTCAACCTACTCCCTATGTCTGATGCAATTTGAATTTTTTTTTCACTTTATTATACAAACGTCGAACCTTCGACGATCGTTCCTCCCATTCCATCCAGGACTTGGATCTCTCATGCATCGCCACTTTTATGGACGTTGTCATCCATGGTGTCATGCATCCATCGAATATGTTGTGTCATATCATTGGATCGTCGACGGACTAGGAATTGTAGTGCATCGCTACATTGATGTAGGTTGGTGACCATAAAGTCACCATTTCAATGGAGTGTGCATTGTCTTTCCGATAGTATTTACATGCGGCTATGTCACAGTAACAACCACCGTTGTTGGTAAAACAACGATGGGTTGTCTGATGAAGGTTTCATAGAATATGCCACGTGGCAGACATATTCGTTGTCATATCGACGATGATGTGATTGTCAGAATTGTGACTATTTTGTGCGATGAACATTTGTTTCCTAAAATATCTCCACATATTCCACGTGATAGTTTCTTACGTCGAAATTCTGACATATTTTTCTACCGTCGAGAGTGTGACGAAAGGGGTTCGACTAATAGTTGGAAATTGGGTTTGTCAGAAGCCAGATAGGAATATGTCGGATGGGTGTCGGAAAATGGGCCAATTGTACTAGTGATCCTATGTGTCTCTATGTTTAGGTTGGTGTAGGTATCCTTACTTGTCTCAACTTAAGAACATAAATTCATGACCCTTATACTTCCCCTAAAATTGACTTTTGTGTTCATTTATTTACTATTATTTAATTTAGAAACTTTATAACTACATTTTTCCATGGAGACAATTTCTAACTACCTACTTACTCCAAGTTCTCTTTAAAAAGAAATGGAAAGGGGAGAAAAAGATAATCACTTACCAATTATTGAGACTCTAATCCATTTTTTCATGAGTTTATTAATTTTCATATGAGTATTATCTACAACCTTATAATTTCTTATGGCTACAGGAAGCTTGCTAGTGTTGATCTTTGTTGGGTAAGATTCACATCCTCATGCTTGAGGTATAAGAACTTATTGGTTGGTTATTTTCTTGGTATATGTTAGGTTCTCTTGGATGATCAGTTATATTGTGTAGATTCAAGTCCTAGTCTCTTTGGTTGGGATTTATTTTCATAAATTACACTACCATTTGAGGCACATAATTTCCCATAGGGATTTCTTAGTCATAACTCATGAGCGTTTTTAGAAACACCCAAGAAAAATCTATATCTTATGGACCTATTTGCACATAATTGGAAAACACCCCAAACAGTGTCTTGCTTCAGTCCAAGATTTCCCTTCTTTGGATCTTGAGGCATTTCACTATAGGCTACATTAACATTCATGGTTCAGATCATCTACATAACCTAGAATTGAAGTTGATTAAACCACTCTTGAGGTGGAAGGGTGACATTATTTAGTTTGACCTCTCATTTAATGAGATATTTCTCTAGTGATCACTCATTTTGTTAGAAAATATGAATTTTTCATTTGAGATTCTATCTCTCATCCTCAAGACTATTTAAGATAAGAGTTGAGACTATTTTCAAAATATTTTGGAACTAGGGATTACATCTAGAGGCCAAATATAAAAGAAAAGTTTAGTCTAAATAATGTTGATAAATGGTGTTAGTTAAAGTTGAGAATCTAGCACCAAACTCTCTTATTTTCAAATTGGGCATTCAGTCCCTTGGGAATTAGTAGAAAAATTAGTGTGAGATGCCTTTAAAGCTTTAAGTATAATCCAATTGATAGATATTTTTGGTTGCCAAGAATGCCAACAATAGATGTGTCGATGAGGTTTCTCATACGATTGTACTATACTTTATCCCCACTAGCTAGTTGGAGGGCTAGTGATGGGGAATAGATTTTACTTTATTATATCAAACAAATGAGAAATATAACTAGCGTTCTAATAAAGAAGAAAAGTGAGGAATCTATGATCGTGTGKTCCTTGTTTTACCTTCAATGGTTGAATAGATGACTAGGAAGAGGAGGTCCTAGCTCCATAAATCCTACACACACAACTTTCCTACTCTACAAGTTTCAAAACCCTAGAGTTAACTCATAAGACAAAGTAAAAASCCTTCTAATATACTTTCAATATTAATTGAGATCAAAGTGTATGCATTAAAACAATATGATATAATCAACACAAGTAGATGGAGGGGAAAGGAACAAAATTCAATTAACAAGAAGAAATAAGTACATCAACAAGATCCATACCTATCAAGTAATGTGATGGCTTCAAGTCCCTTCTTCTTATTGTTATATCCTACTTAAGGATATCTTGTATCCAATGGTATTCAATATCTCATCAATCCTCCTCTTCAAACCTCCATAGCTAAATTGGGCCAATACAAGGAAGGATGTAAATAGGGAACCTTCTTAATATCAAAAAGAGAATCACAATGGTCATTATCCAAGACCTATTTCAATGATCCAAAGGTCACACCATCATAATTTTGAAACATACAAGACCAAAATATAGGAACCCCATAGGAAGAAGATGTTTTATAGCCTTTTTTAATCCTTCCCAAGGTTTTTACATGAATAATAAGTCCACTTTCACAAATAATCTCCATACGTGTGCGTGCTTTGGGAACACCAATTGTGATCAATATTAACAAAATCAACTCATGAAAACACATTGATAAATTTTGACCTTGTCCAAAGTATGCATGTGGACATCGACTCATCTCCTACGCCCAAGGTACAACATTTGAGGGAATCATTCTGCTCATAACCTAAACTAAGGAATTTTAATCATTTTCCCAAATTTCTTGGAACTATTAAGGTTCTTAATAGAAAATACATTATGTAAACTTACATTATGAGGTTAGGACTACTTGGTAATGTAAGAGAATCATTAATAATATGCTCATTCAAATATTCTCTAGAAGCTTAACAACAAGAAAACCACTTGGCACTTTCACATTGAGTGTATGAAAATATTTTGTGGAACTCAAGAAAGCCCTTTTTCACTTAGCCCCTCATTTTAGGCAACCTTTAGCACTAGTCATTGTCTTGTTCATCTATGGACTCCTAATGTGAAGTGTTTTTGTTGTAGTGTGCTAAAGTTATTTAAGCATTTTTTTCTAGTTTTGTCCCTTCACCAAATTTGTCTAGGAATGAATAGACAACTTTTGTGGCCATCTTTCCTTGAAACTCATTGCTTGGGAAGTCACCCTTGTTATAGATAAATTTCCTCGGTCTCTCAAATTTCAATCTACATGGAATTTTCTTAAAATTGAAAGTATTTTTATTAATCTAGAAAATAAGAAATGGCATTTTTAATGAATCCCTTATTGTTATATTTTTCGTGGGCTCACTTAGTACTTGTGTGCATCAATATTTATTTGCATGTTGGAATTGAATTCATACAAAATAAAAGCAATGTTGCTCACCTACATCACCTTTTGGACTACTAAAGTGGGGTCCCCTACACCATGAGCCAAAGGCCTCTTGCTTCATCTCCTATGATTCACTATGTTCTAAATAGTCACAATGGAATAATTTTCAATGCAGACACAACTCGATGGGTGGTGAGGGAACACCAAAATCATTGCAGTTGGCCTTGTAACCCCTTGAATTCACTTCCTAATGATAAGTTCAGTACATTGGACCTAGTGATTTAGAGGCTGAGAAGCAATCTAAACAAAAAAATTACGTGATGGAGGTTAAAGTTCCATATCTCAAGCCTCGAGGTCAATTAGGGTTTCTCACACAATAATCATGATAATGATATTCAATCCACTGGGATGGTCCCTACAATAACATGATCCTCTATTTTTATTATTTTGTTGCTTGATATTTTGTGGACTACATTTGACTTGGTGGTGATTTTTATTTTTGCACCCTTGAACTTATTTTCTCATGTTGGAACAGTCTTTTGAAAAATGATTTGATAGATATGATGGTGAAGACAATTTTGATTTAGATTTTTTAGCATTTATAACCCTCACATCTATTGTGTGTGATGGTTTCCCTTCCAACTCATTTTTGTTTAAAAAAAATGCGTATAATAATCGCTTTATTAATAAAATACCTTTCTACACACATTTAACCTCAACTTTAAGCTCAATGTTTAAATCAACTCAAGATTGAATGGGTAAGGTTTGTGTGTCCAATTTTCCATGTTTACATACCCATATTTGTATTTAAAATTATAAGGAAATTGTAAAAAATTAACAAGCATTTATGGTTGATTCATATAGGTAAAACGAGTGTTCTTTTTTTTAAATTAAAAACCCAAATTGATAAGCTAAACGCACTAATAAGATCGCTTTTGTATTGTAATTAAATTATTTTAAACATTTTCTTTTCTAAACCCTTTACACTTTTACGAAGATATGAAAACAAAAGTCAATGTTAAGTATGATAAACCAATCAATAACAAGTTTTCCCCATACTTTTTTGCATGCTCAAAATGCGCTATGATAATGTGATTTGGCCATCTAAATTTGTTCATGGCCCACATCAACTTATGCTTATTGGTGCACTTCAATAGATTTAGCCTCCATGTTATAGAATTCCTATCATGTTCCGTGTTAAGGATTAAAACAAGAAAATGCTGCATGCATATAAGTGCAATATGTGGTAAATGTCTTGTTATTTATAATCATTTACGCATTGTATGATTCCAATTTAAATCATCAAACAATTATTTGTGGATTTTGTTAGATTCAACCCCTTACTTAAAATGTGAGTGTGCTAAGATAACTAATTCTAAATTGTCAACAAACATATAAGATTTTTATGGAAAGAGTTGTTTTCATAACTGTTTGGAAAATCAACAGAGCAACAATAAATACTAGAGAGAAAAAGGAGAGGGAAACCTAAGACGTCGGTTGTTAGGAAAAAACCTTAATATTTTCTATCAGTAATAAGGCATAAACTTTAATATTTAATATTAATATTGATATTAATAGTACTAAGAATAAATCTTAAGAAAACTTAATATTACCTAATAGTATTAAAGTATAAACCCTAAAATTAATAATAATATCAATACTAGAATTAATAGTACTAACTATAAATCTTAATGTATAAGCCCTAATATTAATAGTACCAATGTGTAATTCCTAACATTAATAATAATATTAGTATTAACATTGGGGCTTAATGTCATTATTATTAATGTTTAACATTAGTAAAAATGTTATTAATACTAATACTATTTAATATGATGCATTATACTAATACTAAAATTAATAATAGAGCTTATGTCAGTATTAATTTAAGTACTTTTGATAATACTAAGTACTAATTATTAAATAGAAGAACTAAGGCATAAAACCCTACAAGTATTGCTAAAGTTGACCCTAAAATAATGCTAATATTAATGGTGCTAGGGAGGGGACAAAACGAGGGGACAAAACCAGATAATGGAAGGACAAAATAGAGAAATAAAGACTAACAACAAAAAACAAAAGATAAAAGAACTAGGGGTATCAAAAGAAAACATGACTATACTTACCTATTACTTTTGTCATGGATCAAAGGGATCCAACTCTTGTTGATTTATATACCATTGTCTATATTTAGGTTGTTGAGATGCATGATGATTTCAATTGCTTCCCTAATTCAGCGCTTAAAGAAGTGATCTTCCTTTTACTAGAATTTTGGTGTCTTCTAAGCGCATGTGATGTTTTGTTGTAAGAGAGTGCTCGACTAATGTTGAGGTGGGAGTACATTCATTCCTGATGTCAGCTCCATGTTCTTTAATCCTAACCTAAAAGGAGTGGCCACTTTTTCTAGTGTAACATTTACCACATGAGCACTCTACTTTGTAAACTCCTTATATTTATGATGGTCAAGTTTGTCTTTAACGGATCTCATTTTATGTTTAATGGTCTCTAGTGGCTTGAAAGGGTTCATGATCTCTTTCTTACTCATGGCTTTTCCAATCTTGTTAGTTACTACTTGAATGTAACGAAGGTAAGTAGTCATACCAGGGTAATGGTTGTTTGGGGATCGAGGTCTATTACTTGCTCTACTCAAGGATTTCCTTACCGTGTTCTTAATTTCTTTGTCCTTGTAACCTATGTTCTTGAAAACTTTGGAGAGGTGATATTTTTTATGTTCTATGTGATCTTCATCGAAGATTGTTAAGGCCCTTGTGGCTAGAGTGTTAAGAACCCTTAACTTCTAGGTGGGGTGATGATGGGAGCTTGTGTGAAGATAGTTTTATGTGTGGGTCTTTTTCTTGTAGACTGTATGTCCAAGGTTCCCATCTTCTTTCATGTTGATTAGCATGTCCATAAATGGAATGATACCATTTTATTCAAGTTCCATTGTGAATTTAATATCCCTTGAAATATCATTCACATGTTGGAAAAATTTCTCAAGCTCCTCTTTTCCATGGGCCATAGCACATTAGTATCATCAACAAATCTCTTCCATCTGAATGGTTTCAGAGGATAAAAATTGAGGGATTTCTTCTCAAAGTTTTCCATGAAAAGATTAGCAACAATGGGAGAAAGTGGAGATCTCATTGATACGTCACTTGTTTGTTCATAAAATTCATCTTAATAGCTAAAGAATGTAGAACAGAGACAAACCTCAGCTAGTTTTGTTCTTTCAAGGTCAATCACTTCTTTAACAATATGGATTGCTTTGTCAAGTAAGATCTTAGTGAATAGGGAAACAACATCGAAACTAATGAGGATGTCTTCAGGTTTCACCTTCTCATTCTTGATAATTCTGATGAATTTGTTTTGGTCCTTAATGAAAGAGTTTGTATGGCCTAATAAGGGGTCGAGGATCTTCGCTACATGTTTGTCTAGCTCATAGGTGGGTGAGCCAATTGTATTGACTATAGGTCTAAGAGGAATCCCATTTTTGTGGATTTTTGGTAGTCCATAAATTCTTGGGGTAATTTCACTACTGGGAAGTAATTTTTTTTTTGTTCTTTCATCTAAGCTAGATTCCTTGATTGCCTTTCTTACTTCTCTTGTAATCCTTGCAATCGGGTTACATATTAGCTTCTTGTAACTACCACTCTGGGAAAGGTTTTCAATCATTTTTGTGTTATAATCTTCTTGATTCACAACTACAATGGCTCCACCTTTATCAACTCTAAGTATTGTTAAGTCAACGTTGTTTCTGAGGTTTTTTAGGGCCCGACATTCTTCTTTGCTAATATTACTCTTTGGAGGTTTCGATCTTCTGAGGATAACGACACAATCATGTTTGATACGATCCATGTCTTCATTAGATAGGGTTTTAATATTATCCTCAACACGAAAAATTATACTATCGATCGAAATAGAGGTGGGGGCTATTGTGAAGTCCAGGCCTTTCTCAAGAACACTCAACTCAGCCTCTTCTAATTCGTGTGAGGAGAGGTTGATGAATTTCTTCATGTTTGTATTGTTGTTGCTAATATTTCTTACATTATTCTTGTTCCTCAACCAATCTAGCTTGGTTTTTTGTCTATTGTGCACCTCATGGTTCTCCTTTGGCCCATGGAAAAGAGGAGCTTGAGAAATTCTTCCAACATCTAAATGATATTTCAAGGGATATTAAATTCACGATGGAACTTCAAGAAAATGGTAGCAATCCATTTCTAGATGTGTTAATCAATAGGAAAGAAAATGGGAACCTTGGGCATGCAGTCTACAAGAAAAAGACCCACGTAAAAATTGTCTTCACACAAGCTCTCATCATCACCTCACCCAAAAGTTAAGGGTTCTTAACACTCTAGCCACAAGGGCCATGAGAATCTTCGATGAAGAGCACCTAGAACATGAAAAATATCACCTCTTCACAGTTTTCAAAAGCATAGGTTACAAGGACAAAGATATTAAGAATGTGATAAGGACGGCCTTGGAAAGAGCAAGTAATAGACCTCGATCCTTGAACAACCATTCCCCTAGTATGACTTCTTACTTTCCTTACATTCAAGGAGTAACTGATAGATTGAAAAAGTCTTGAGTAAGAAAGAGATCACAACCTCTTTCAAGTCACCAGAGACCATTAAACAGAAAATGAGATCTATTAAGACAAACTTGACCATCAGGAATATAAACGAGTTTAAAAAGTAGAGTGCTCATGTGGTAAATGTTATATTGGAGAAATTGACAGCTCCTTTCAAGTTAGGATTAAAGAACATGGAGATAACATCAGGAATGAACGTACTTGCACCTCAGCGTTAGTGAACACTCTCTTACAACAAAACACCATGTGAGCTTAGAAGACACCAAAATTCTAGCAAAGGAAGATCACTTCTTTAAGCATCGAATTACAGAAGTAATTGAAATAATCATACATCCCAACAACCTGAATAGAGGCAACAGTCTAGAAATCAGCAAGAGTTGGATCCCTTTGATCCACAACAAAATTAATAGGTAAGTATAGTCAAGTTTTCTCTTGATGGCTCTAGTTCTTTTATCTTTTGTTTTTTGTTGTTTGTCATTATTTCTCTGTTTTGTCCTTCCATTCTCTGGTTTTGCCCTCCCTAGTACCATTAATATTAATGTTATTTTAGGGTAAACTTTGGTATTAATTTTAGCATTTTATGCCTTAGTTCTACTATTTAATAATTAGTACTTAGTATTATCAAAAGTACTTAAATTAATACTGACATAAGCTCTATTGTTAATTTTAGTATTAGTACCAATCCGTAATATTAAATAGTATTAGTATTAATAATATTTGAATTAATGTTAAACACTAATAATAGTAAAATTATTAAACCCTAATATTAATACTAATATTATTATTAATGTTAGAATTATACATTAGTAAAATTAATTCTAGTATTGATATTATTATTAATTTTAGGGTTTATACTTTAGTTACTATTAGGTAATATTAAGTTTTCTTAAGGTTTATTCTTTGTATTAATAATATTAAATATTAAAGTTTATACCTAATTACTAATAAATAATATTAGGGTTTCTTCCTAATAGCCAACATCTTAGGTTTACCTCTCCATCTTTTTTCTTTGGTTGTTTTGATATGGATCTGAAACGTTGACAAGCAAATGATAATATTGTGGATTTTGTGAACAGTTCTAAAAACAAACATATACTTAAAAATGGTTCTCATTGTGAGGGGTTGTAGGTGCAGGGGGGATCAATATTGATCCCAATGAAGAACAAGAAGTAAGTTTTGAATAGGGTCTAAGTGGAGCAACCAATAATTAGGTTGAAGTGCTAACTGTCTATCAAGAGCTTAAGATTTCTGACCCAAGGCAAATAAAATACTTAATTGCTGTTGCAAACTTGACAATAATTATAAGACTCATGCATTATTCTTTATCATTGGCTATCTAGCAAGGCTCACTGAATCCAAAAAGAGGCTAGCCACTTTGAATCTATAGAGAATTTTCATGTTCTAAAAAATCAGAATTGATTTTTCGACCATTTGGCCAATGAGGCCTTTCTCCTAGAAAGTAGAACCCTTACGTCAAAAGGGGGTGTATCCTTTTCCCCAATTCCTTAATTTCATTAGAATGAATAATCCAAAATCTTGCATGCCATTCACAATCCAAGCCAAGGGGCATATCAAATTTAAGACAAGGATAGAAACTGAAGGCCATCATAACCCACGTATTATCGCACACTCTCAGTTTAATGGAGCGACCTTTTCAATTGGGTTTTATTGTGACGTCGGATGCAAGTGGGATAATGGAGCTAGAGCATTTCACATTTACACTGGGTGGTAGGTTTCTAAGATGCACCCAACAACTCAACTTTAACAAGGAAGCACCTCCCTCGACCTGTGTGTCGTGTTTACCTGTAAGCATCCCTTCTTAGCCCTAGTAGCAGTGGAGATTAGTTGCTATGTTAATTATTGAGTGATAGTATGTTCCCTTGTGTTTTTTGGTATCGAATTAGTAGTGGAATTTGAGTGGTTCTCAATGTCGACAAAGGGTTTTAAAAGGGGGAATTGAAACTGGTGAATTTTGAGTTGTCCCCTCTAGAGCTTGGAATGCATGGCAAGCCATAACCATTCGAGGCATTGCCCTTTATGTGAGATTACAAGCATCCATCAGGTTTTATGACAACAAGAGGCCCTTATAGCATACAATAGGACTTTTATTTTCTCTGTGAAAGGTATAATTCACACCAAAATCATAGCAATGGATTAGCAGTTATAATTAAAACTGTGTTACAATAGAAGAGACATTGAAATTTAGAGGTCGAGTGCAATGTTATATCATCAAGTTTCAAATTTTGCTAGGGATTCACAATCCACTATTTTCAACTTAAAAATATCTATTGGCTCAATGGAGAAAACAATAAGGAGCATGTTCACCAAATGCCCATAGATGTGGACATGGTTGGTATGGACTATGATCCCTAGCCTTCTCCCATGGAACGAGATAAAGCATACAAGCAGCATATTTTTAATTAATTCCAAGTTTTATCTTGTTTTGCACAGTTTGTCTAGTTTTAGGTGTCTTATAGGCTTTATACCAATATAATATTTTGGACATCCTTTAAAAATGACAATAATGTCCTTTTTGTAATTAATTTTGAAGGTTTTGGACAATCTCTTAAGTATACATTGGAATAGTGTTTTCTCTTTCTGTGTTCATATGTTTACATAAGGATTGAGATCATATGTTTCCTCAGGTTCAAATATGAAGGGGGGTAGGGTATGTACACCTCCATAAACTATGTAGTGAAATAAATACACAAGGAGTTCTTTGTCCCACAAACAAAGGGATCTCACACACGAATTTGACATCCGACTATGTTGTGACCTTAAATCAAATTATTATTGTTGTTGTTGTTGTTGTAGTAAATATCAACCCTCGAACCACCACCATTCCTCTTTGCATCTACAATATTTCATTATTTATTATCATTTGAACCCATATAATATTTACTACATGTATTTATCAACAAATAAGCACTATATACTTTTATGCAAGAATATTACATGTCCTTTAAAGTATTTAGATGGTATTTAGATGTCAGCAAAAAAAAAAAAAAACCCTACTAAATGGAAGGTATTCAACTTACCATGCTCTTAACATTTAATAAAAGTAAATATTATNTTATTTATTATCATTTGAACCCATATAATATTTACTACATGTATTTATCAACAAATAAGCACTATATACTTTTATGCAAGAATATTACATGTCCTTTAAAGTATTTAGATGGTATTTAGATGTCAGCAAAAAAAAAAAAAACCCCTACTAAATGGAAGGTATTCAACTTACCATGCTCTTAACATTTAATAAAAGTAAATATTATGTTCCAAATCACTTTAAAGCAAAAACAAAGTAAATATTCCTAAAATCATATAAGTCAAAATCAATTCAACATAAACATTCATAATATAAGACATTAAATTTTTTTTCAAAGTAAAAATAGCATATACTTTTAAGAGCAAGAGCTTTCCTTCACCTTAACACCATTGAAGCAATAACACCACACAAAAGAAACCATCTTTACATTGCAAAATGATGATTATTGCCTAATATGAATACATTAAAAACCTAGATTTACAAACCTTGCAATACATTTTAATTTCAATTATCAATTATACTTTGTACCGTATCAAATTCAACAATGATTAAATCTCAATTTGAATATTACCAAAACAAAAATATTTTATACTATATTTCTTTTTAAAACAATTACCTTCTCACATACATTTTGATTTCAATTATCTATTATACTTTGTACCGTATCAAATTCAACAATGGTTAAATCTCAATTTTGAACTTTACCAAAACAAAAATATTTTATATTATATTTCTTTTTAAAACAATTAGCTTCTCAAATGTAGAGGACAAAAAGTATCAAATTCAACCACGGTTAAATCTCAATTTTGAACTTTACCAAAACAAAAATATTTTATATTATATTTCTTTTTAAAACAATTAGCTTCTCAAATGTAAAGAACAAAAAGCAATTTCCCACACATGAAAAATCTCATTGTATCTTCCATATCGTACATCTAAAATTATTAGATTTAGAGCATTGAAATGCAAACATTGAAAAAAAAAAGCATTAAAAGCCCTTATTTTTTACGTAGGGCTCTAATAATAGCTTTCAGAGGAAAGGAAAACCAGAAACAACTAGCAAAAAATTAAGATGAGTGACCAATACGTCAACCAAAAAAAACGGTTAGTAAACTGACATAGTGAAGCCTACCTACACCAAAAAGCACATGGGAACGTGATACTGCATCAGCAAACGCCTGATAAAGCAAACCACTGGACATAAAAAAACATACATCTAGGACCAACCACCATGAGAACCCATGTGGAAGATTTTTAAATAAATTCGAAAGTGACAAAATTCTAGCAGCTTATTTACATGGAAGATATTCGTCATTTTCAAACCCGAATGCCAATAAACTTGTATCTGAAGACGTTTGAAACAACGCCAAAAGCACTGTTGTAAACTAACATTGTTATTGGAGGAAGTTAACCCCACCCTCCACTATTTCAACAATCTAAAATGGTCAAAATATTTATGTTGCTTAAAATACTTAAATATGTTTTGAAGAACATATTCTTTGGACAAGCTATTTAAGGACACAAAAATAATAGCACAAAGAAAATTTAGAAACTCACAAAACTTTATTATAACACTAGATGCAAAATCTGAAGCTGGTATTAGTTTAAAAAAAAGCATACTGCCATATTAAAACTATTTCATTATAGTATATATTCTTCTCCCCATACATGAATGAATTACAGATATTGCACTTGCAAAATTTAAAATCTAATAACATATGTACGGGTCTCTTGGCCTAACAAACATTCTGCCACTTAACCTCATTATGATATACATCCTTGACTGGAAAAGTGACAGCATCCAATATCATTGCTGAAATGTGCAAGTTGATGTCTGTTACTCCATTGGACATGGGAGAAGCAGAAACCATGTGCAGCAAAAGAACTTAACCATCCAAAAACACTGCTCAGAAATAACATTTTCACGCATTTTCAATAGAACTGTGGTCCAATATCTTCCATCCAAAGAAATCTGGCAGAACACAACATCATATAACGTAAAATCAGACAAACAAGAATGATACCTTTCACTTGTTCCCTCATGTGTTCTTTTACAACTTTAACATTGATCAAAAACATATGAAAGAAAGACGTTAAAACTGAATATCTTCCATCCAAAGAAATCTGGCAAAACACAATATCATATAAAAATAAAATCAGACAAACAAAAATGATGCCTTCACTTCTTCCCTCGTGTATTCTTTTACTACAACTTTAACATTGATCAAAAAGATATGAAAGAAAGATGTTAAAACTGAAAGGAGACAGATGAAAAACGTCTGCCAAACATATAAGCACATGAAACTAATGTAGTGTAGAACATACGAGACCAATGACGAGGACTCTGTAAGCAACATAAGCAATGTATGTTGCTCACTGCTTGCACCCTACAGAACACTCATTCAATGAGTTTGCATTGACAGAGGTTAGGCCATGGTATCCGATTCTTTGAAAACAGAGGAAGGCTGAGACTACATGTAAAAGGGAACCATATTTCAATGTAAGCTGGTTGCTGTGACTAAAATAATACAAATATATGCTTTACATAAGTTGACCGCTAATAATAAAAAGTGACACAAGAGTGCTTAAAAGCACTTGGGATGAAGATCCTTGGGTACAGCACAGAAACAATCTAATGCAAGTACAAATGAGATTTAGCCAAGCAATTACTTCAAACTTGCAAAAAATGGTGCAAATACCCCTAGGATTTCACCAAAAATCTCCAAAATGAAATCTGAAAGCAAGAACCACTTTGGAGATGATTTTTACCATTAGAATATGTTAGATAAACTTGATAAACAATCCCAAAGTGAAATAAGAGCAAGGGTAGGGTTAGATTTTACCTTTTAAGGTCAAACCCTAGCTCTAAGGTTTCAACAATTCTGATTTCTATCACTGTAATTAATTTCTAGAATTGAATAAACCCTTAAATCAGCCACAAGAACATTAGATAAGACAATAAAGAGCAATCTAAGAGGGCCAATTTGCCTCCTAGGTTTAGGAATTCAACAATTTAGCACAAACCCTTGATAGAAATGTCAAGAAAGTAAAAATAAACCATTAGATTTATTCTAGACAACAAAATAAACATTTTTGATGATTTATATCTTTTATATTTTTTGTACTTTTGTATTTTATGGAAAATAAAGACATGAATTAAACTTTTAGGGTTTTTGGTTGGTGAATGTTGAGAGTTAGGGCATAGCCTTATCTCCACCTAGGGCTTCTGGAGTCAAGAAGTATGCCCCTCTAAGAATTGATTATCCTCCTTTATGGATTAGAACTAGAGACTAGGGCCACAGGGCTAGTAGTCTCTTGCTAATCAAGACAAACCTAAGTTGCACGAAACGGGGAAACGTTTCCAAGTTTCTGAAACTGGGACGGTACGAAACAGGCCCCCAAAAAATAGAAACGTCCGGGAGAAACAACGTATATAAAAAAATTAAAAAAAAAAAATATATATATATATAGTTTTTTTTTAAATAAGACATTATATTACAAGAAAAACATAATGATGCAAAAAAAATGCAATAATGATGCAAGAAAAACATAGAAAATGCAAAAATATATATATATTTGACTGTTTGGGGGCCCCATGGCCCCCTCTTTTTTTTTATTTTGCCTCAAAGACGCCCGAAACGTTGGTCGTATAGGCCGGCACGGCCAGGAAACGTCGTCGGTCGTACCGTACGGCGTTTCCAAATCGGGAAACGTCGTGGGAGTTTCCTGGTCGTACCGTACCGGTTTCAGAGTTTCGTACCGGTTTCCTACCCGAAACCGAGGCGGGGGGCGTTTCCTGCAACTTAGAGACAAACCATGATAGTCAATGCCCTACAAGAAGGGTTTCCTCAATGGAATAGCCTTCACCAACAAAATCAACAAAAGACTTAGAAGAATACTTGAAACCCTTGCCAAGGAACGTAAAACTAAACAAGACAAAATACAAACCCTTACCAAATCATTTTAGATAGGAAGGAAGAGATACAAACCTTAGACGTCCTCTCTCCAAGTTATTGTGCAACTCCTCAATGGATCCATTTTGTTAGTTAATGTAATACCTGAACAAATCACAATAATCTTTGAAAAATATGCCAAGAAGAATAACCGAGCAAGATAGAGCTCCAAGAATTGACACCGAAAATGCACCAAATAAAGATCTTCTATTAATGTATCCAAGCCTAATATCCAACAATTCACAACAAAATGAGTAAGAGGAGGGCCTATATTTATAGATGAGGCTTTCACCTCCTCTCCACTCTTTATTCCTCTAAAATAGGCTAAGGAATAAAATAAAAAGAATTTTCATCCACACAAATCGGAGACTAAGTCAAAAAGTACAATTAAATGATCCTTTACATGTTAAAACCCTCATAGAAGGGGATGCTTTTAATAAAAATATGCTGCAAAAATGCTCAAATAATGTCCATAAATCCTTGAAATATCTCTCCAAAGCTTGACCATGTCCATACGTAAGGTAAAGGTGTTGATGTTTAGACAACATCGGGAAGACATTCTCTAATGATAATAATAAATAGTTATTGATTATTCAAGGGACGCATCCTTTCATGGATGGTCACCTTATGTTCCCTATATATGGAACACTCATTATTGTAATAATATATCGAATATTGATATATCTCATATGAAGAAAAACCAACATGGTATCAGAGCGAGACTGGGCTAACTCCCTCACAAGAGGGCCCAGGATCCTGAAAGAAACTTGCTTCTTGGAGACAAGATACTATATTCCATAAAATTATGTCAGAACTAGATGATCTTGAAGACATTTACTAGAGAGAAATTAGAACGCCATTCCTGATGTCTTGGACTGTACCAGCTTACTCGCCTCAGCTCAGCGCATCTAGCCCCTGGATCAGAATTTCAAAATTTGAAGTTTGAAAAATTAGGGTTTCCTCATAAAACCCTAAGTTGCAGTTGCAGTTTCAGAATCAGTTGCAGTATCAGTTGAAGTATCAGTTGTAGTACCAGTTGCAGTCATCCTTGAAGTTTTTAAGAGTTGGTAATTATTACCGCTGCTACCAGATGGTGCCACTACCTGCAAATGCTATCAGAGGTATGTACTCACATATGTTTAAATTGTTAAGCTTTAAAGGGTATTTGCAGGAGAAGGGATCTCTTGCCATAGATCCAGAAGGATCTCAAGATCCAACACATTCAGAAGAATAATTCCACCCAGGTTTAATTATTCTGATATGCATCTATTTGTTATGACATTATTTTGATCTAGGTTGCATGTTGAAGCTATGACCATCATACTAAGCTTTGGTCAAAATTAAAGTCAAGGTATTAGATGGATTAAAGTTGAGATCATAGAGTTTATTCTCTAACCCAACCTTCTGTCAAGATAGCATATTGTCCTAGTACAAAAGACAGGTTGAAGAAAAGCACTTGTCATCTTGAGTGAAGGAGACTTGGAAGAAAAGCAACACACACTCATTCTTAAGGACAAGACTCCAGGTTCCAGATTTGATAAATTAACCTGATAAGATTCAAAATTACACATGAGAAAGTTGATTACTACCCCTTTACAAGTAAACACTATAGTTAAGATAGCAATCTTTGTAAAGTATTATACTTGGTAGCATGTGAGCATATTGAGATAAATGCTTAATGTAACAAATACAACTAACATCTCCTCTAGGAGAAACTTCTTGTGTTGATCCCAGGTTACCATGGAGGAATGTTTGATCACAACACTAGAGGAGTGTTGACCTCATTTCGTATTATATTTCTTACTTTTGATCTTTTCTTAAACAGGTCACAAGCGATAGCTCTAAAAGAGCTACTATGATGATTATTCATGTTTTTGTTTTATCTACTATTATCAAAAGAGTATTATTCTTGCTTGTTGTTTTGTTGACCTTGTTCAGGTCACAGGTGATAACCTTGAGGAAGCCATAGTGAAGGTTGCAGAACGCAACATATTAGATGAGATATGAAGCAGACTATGTACATGACCATATACATTCATGTACCCAAAGAGAAGAAGTCCAAGCTAGATCCTTTAGGAAGAAAGGATACAATGAATCTTCAAAGACATCTCTATTAAGAGATAGATTGAGACAAGCAGGGACGTTGTCCTTGAAGAAAAGATAGTTTTTTCAAAGAACCAGAGAATCTCAGATGGAGATTGACAGTGAGACAATACCTTCTCCCCCTTCAACAATTCAGAGGGAGATAGACATTACTCCAGGTTATCCAGGATCTCCAGTTGATATGTTCAGAGATATTACAGTAAGGCATAAAATGCCTACCTAGACTCACTCTGCAAGAGGCAAAGAAACATACAAGCCTCTCAAGGCACATTTCGAGAAAGAAAAAGAGATTTTCGAGCTATCCTTCAATCATGAGCCACTTCATTGATGCAAGATATATTCACCAAATTAAACTTCGTGAAGAATGGCTCCCTAGTTGAGAGGGAGTGTCGATAACTCCAACCAAAACAAAATTCAAAATGCATCTGTGTGAGACTTGGCATGATAAAGAATGCCTCCCTAGCTGAGAGGGAGTGTTGATGAATGCAGTTATGGGAGACATCCTCCAGCTTACAAACCTGTGAGATGTGGAACATAGCAGCTATGTGAGTCTTTCTCTCAGCTTACAAACCTGAGAGAAAGCCCCTAAGAAGGGTACGTGGTTCCTGCCCGAGACAGAGCCAAGAATGTAGAGATGACCTCCTCCATGACGTGAGTGAGAAGAACACTAGATGATTATCCGGTGGAAAAGCGATCTGTTGAGTTAGGACGTGCCTGTGGCTGAGCACAAGCTGAACGTGTGAAATCCCAAAATTGTTGGGCACATCGTCATGTGAACAGAAATGAAGATGATGTGATAGCCTCCTTTGAGCAACAGAGTTGACTAGAAGACTCCAGATGATTTTCCTGTCGGTGGTAGTGGGAAAGCAGATCTGTAGAGTGGATGTGCCTGTGGACAAGCACAGGTGAACGTGTGAAGACCTGGTTCTTCTGTGTAACGCAGTGAATCAGAGCTATCACATCCCTATGGATGTGCCCCTAGTGGATGAGCACAAGTGGGTGTATCAAAGCCTTTGCTATATACTGTTCAAGAGTCAGACCTGCATGTAACCCTATTTGTTATGTAAAGGGTACATGTCGGCCCTACCTTATTGTGTCTAATAATAAATGGAAAAGATAATTAATATTAATATTAAGTACTATAATAATAATAAATAATATGTCTAAGTGAGGTCGACCCTGTTGTGCCAATAGACACTCCAGTTGATAGGAAAAGTCTAATATAAGTAAAGGGAAATCCTTCATTGTAGAAACATATCATACTTGTGAGTTTGGTAATTTCAGCAAGTACACTTCTTTGGCAAGAGGTGCAAACCTCTCTTGGGTGCTAGAGTTCTAGGGTTTAAGCACCCTCTTGTGTGATAGTTCTTTCTTGGAGGTGAAGGTCTTTCTCTTGAAAATTATAGCAAAGGATTTGGTTGGGTTTTCTTCCCTTGTTGAGAAGGGTTTCCTAGGATACTTCTTGTGTTCTTGTACATGGTGTTTTTCTAGTGATCTTGGTTATTGCAACATTATTGCTTATGGTTAAGTGAAATGCTAAAAATGGAATGAACTTCATGCTTAACCTAGCTTATGAAAAATCAACATGGTATCAGAGCATAGGTCTTGAAGAACCCATTGCACAAGCATTTTTCACAAGAAAAAGGAAAAACATCATTATTGTCGTACAAGAAAATTAGGGTTTTTATTGAAGAGGAATTTCAGCCCAAAAGCCATCTAGCAAAGTGTGCCCTAGCCCAAGGAACTCTTTGGCACCTTCAGCGCACCTTTTCAGTGGATGGAACTCCCGGAAAGTGAAACCCTACTTTTCACCATTACCAAAAGCACCAGAAAACCATAAGCACCAGTCCAGAAATTCGTTGGTCAAGTTTGAGGGGGCGAAATTTGGATTTTCAAAAATCTTACTGTACCAGCTTACTCGCCTCAACTCAACGCATCTAGCCCCTGGATCAGAATTTCAAAATTTGAAGTTTGAAAAATTAGGGTTTCCTCATAAAACCCTAACTTGCAGTTGCAGTTGCAGTTGCAATTTCAGAATCAGTTGCAGTATCAATTGCAGTATCAGTTGAAGTATCAGCTGTAGTACCAGTTGCAGTCATCCTTGAAGTTTTTAAGAGTTGGTAATTATTACCGCTGCTACCAGATGGTGCCACTACCTGCAAATGCTATCAAAGGTATGTACTCACATATGTTTAAATTGTTAAGCTTTAAAGGGTATTTGCAGGAGAAGGGATCTCTTGCCATAGATCCAGAAGGATCTCAAGATCCAACAAATTCAGAACAATAATGCAACCCGGGTTTAATTATTTTGATATGCATCTATTTGTTATGATATTATTTTGATCTAGGTTGCATGTTGAAGCTATGACCATCATACTAAGCTTTGGTCAAAATTAAAGTCAAGGTATTAGATGGATAAAAGTTGAGATCATAGAGTTTATTCTCTAACCCAACCTTCTGTCAAGATAGTATATTGTCCTAGTACAAAAGACAGGTTGAAGAAAAGCACTTGTCATCTTGAGTGAAGGAGACTTAGAAGAAAAGCAACACACACTCATTCTTGAGGACAAGACTCCAGGTTCCAGGTTGGATTAAATAAGTTGATAAGATTCAAAATTACACATGACAAAGTTGATTACTACCCCTTTACAAGTAAACACTATAGTTGAGGTAGCAGTCTTTGTAAAGTATTATACTTGGTAGCATGTGAGCATATTGAGATAAATGTTGAATGTAACAGATACAACTAACATCTCCTCTAGGAGAAACTTCTTGTGTTGATCCCAAGTTACCATGGAGGAATGTTTGATCACAACACTAGAAGAGTGTTGAACTCATTTCGTATTGTATTTCTTACTTTTGATCTTTGCTTTAGACAGGTCACAAGTGATAGTTCTAAAAGAGCTACTATGATGATTATTCGTGTTTTTGTTTTATCTACTATTATCAAAAGAGTATTATTCTTGCTTCTTGTTTTGTTGACCTTGTTCAGGTCACAGGTGATAACCTTGAGGAAGCCATAGTGAAGGTTGCAAAAGGCAACATATTAGATGAGATATGAAGCAGACTATGTACATGACCATATACATTCATGTACCCAAAGAGAAGTCCAAGCTAGATCCATTAGGAAGAAAGGATACAATGAATCTTCAAAGACATCTCTGGTAAGAGACAGATTAAGAAAAGCAGAGACATTGTCCTTGAAGAAGAGATAGTTTTTTCAAAGAACCAGAGAATCTCAGATGGAGATTGACAATGAGACAATACCTCCTCCCCCTTCAGCAATTCAGAGGGAGACAAACATTACTCCTGGTTATCCAGGATCTCTAGTTGATATGTTCAGAGATATTGCAGTAAGGCATAAAATGCCTAAAATGCCTACCTAGACTCACTCTGCAAGAGGCAGAGAAACATACAAGCCTCTCAAGGCACATTCCGAGAAAGAAAAAGAGATTTTTGAGCTATCCTTCAGTCATGAGCCACTTCATTGATGTTGAGACTCCTTGTCTTAGAGAAGCAACAAGAGAACCAGTATGGCACGATGTCGTAACAGAAGAATCCCAGTATATCTTAAAGAATGATGCATAAGATATTATTCAGGGACCAGAAAGGGAAGTTTGTGGTAACTTCCAAGTAGATCTATAAGATCAAGCATGCAACCGATGGAAGTGTCGAGAAATACAAAACGAGATCTATAGCCAGAGGTTTCTCATAAACAGAGGGAGTTGTCTATGATGAGACACTTGACAAAGTGAACCCGATACACTTCCATCCGTACTACCATCCATGAGTTGGAAACTATAGCAGATAGATAGATTCTTGATGAGTTTTAGCAAGAGTATTGTTGATCCAAACCTATACAGTGTTGGTGACGAGAACCTGATCCTGATGACTTATTCAGAAAGTGTTGTTGTTGGATACAAGTAATCCTTGACTTTTGAAATCGAGATGAAGAATCCGAGTATGATGCACTACTTCTTGGGACAAGAAGTATGACAGAGGACCAATAAGATTTTCCTGAGTCAAGGAAAATATACAGTGAAAATATTAAAGAAGTTCAGTATGACAGAATGCAAAATCCACCATGATGGACTTAAAGAAGAAGATTGATGATGATTCAAGACGAGACTAATCCACAACTGATTGGATCACCAATGTATCTGGTTAACACCAGACTGGATTCATACCATGAAGTGAATGTGCCTAGTCATTTCATGAGTCAACCAAGACAAACTCACTAAGACAACAACAAAACATGTATTGAGATATATACAAGGCACAGTTGGATATGGTGTGAGATATGCCTCTAGTGTGAAACTGAGTATGCAGGATAGACCGATTCAGATTGAGCAGAAAGTACAGTGAACCGAAAGAACACATCTAGTTGATGTTCTACCGTGAAGTTTGCCATGGTTTACTGATACAGCAGAAAAACAAAACTCTGTGGCCTTGAGTACCACAGAGGCAGAGTATATAAGCATCGAGTGTGCGAAGCAATGCGGCTTCACAAGCTCCTGACAGATTTACTTGACCATGAGATGGTTCCTATGATGATGACCAAAAGTCGTGAGTAAAAGCTCCTTGAGAACCCAGTGTTTCCTGATGGATCGAAATACAATGAGATGAAACATCCTTATTTCAGAGATATGATGCAGAGGAAAATCGTACACATGCAGTACCTTCCTACACATGAGCAGATTGCAGATATCTTCACCAAATTAAACTTTGTGAAGAATGGCTCCCTAGTTGAGAGGGAGTATCGATAACTCCAGCCAAGACAAAATTCAAAATGCATCCGTGTGAGACTTGGCATGATAAAGAATGCCTCCCTAGCTGAGAGGGAGTGTTGATGAATGCAGCTATGGGAGACATCCTCCAGCTTACAAACCTGTGAGATGTGAAACATAGCATCTATGTGAGTCTTTCTCTCAGCTTACAAACTTGAGAGAAATCCCCTAAGAAGGGTACGTGGTTCCTGCCTGAGACAGAGCCAGGAATGTAGAGATGACCTCCTCCATTATGTGAGTGAGAACTCCAGATGATTATCCGATCGAAAAGCAATCTGTTGAGTTAGGACATGCCTATGGCTGAGCACAAGGTGAACGTGTGAAATCCCAAAAGTGTTGGGAAAATCGTCATGTGAACAGAAATGAAGATGATGTGATAGCCTCCTCTAAGCAACAGAGTTGACGAGAAGACTCCAGATGATTCTCCTGTCAGTGTGGAAAAGCAGATCTGTAGAGTGGACGTGCCTGTGGACGAGCATAGGTGAACATGTGAAGACCTGGTTCTTCTGTGTAACACAGTGAATTAGAGCTATGACATCCCTATGGATGTACCCCTAGTGGATGAGCACTAGTGGGTGTATCAGATCCTTTCCTATATACTGTTCAAGAGTCAGACCTACTTGTAACCCTATTTGTTATGTAAAGGGTATAGGTCGGCCCTACCTTATTGTGTCTAATAATAAATGTAAAAGATAATTAATATTAATATTAATTATTATAATAATAATAAATAATAAGTCTAAGTGAGGTCGGGCCTATTGTGCTAATAGACACTCAAGTTGATAGGACAAGTCTAATATAAGTAAAGGGAAATCCTTCATTATAGAAACATATCATACTTGTGAGTGTGGAAATTTCAGCAAGTACACTTCTTTGGCAAAAGGTGCGCACCTCTCTTGGGCGCTAGAGTTCTAGGGTTTAAGCACCCTCTTGTGTGCTAGGTCTTTCTTGGAGGTGAAGGTCTTTCTCTTGAAGATTATAGCAAAGGATTTGGCTGGGTTTTCTTCCCTTGTTGAGAAGGGTTTCCCAGGATACTTCTTGTGTTCTTGTGCATGGTGTTTCTTCTTGTGATCTTGGTTACTGCAACATTATTGTTTATGGTTAAGTGAAATGCTAAAAATGGAATGAACTTCATGCTTAACCTAGCTTATGAAAAATCAACACCTAAATCTCTCCTTGAAAAGTGTGCCCCACTCTCCTCAATGGATGCCTTTATGCACTCATTAATGAGTAACTTCCCTAACCCTTGGTCTTCCAAAGAGATAGACAGTCAAGATTAGATCTTGCCCTCTTGAGATCAATGGTCGTGACTTAATCGTCCGTTGAGTTCACTTAAATCACTTAGCTGACCCAAAATTCATAGTCACTTTTACCCATTAAATATTAAAAGGCTCAACTTGACTTTATGAAATCACTTTATAAAGTCACTTTATAAATACACTTATAAAGTACCTAGAGAGAGACATTTGCTTGGACTCTTGCCTAGCCACATTAAATGCAAAAATACCTCTGAGCTACCAAAATCTAATACTCCCTCTTAGCAAGGGAGGTACTTTTGGAGACTCCACCTGGATCTGTCTCCAACCCCATCATTTCCTCTGCTACTATAGTCGCTCCCTCTGCACTGGAGGCCTCTGCTCCCTCTGAACTCGAAGCATCTCCAACTACCTGCACTGAACTCTGATTAAGAGACATATCCATCCAAGGTCCTCTATCTTAAGCCTCACACCTGTCAGACTCAAGCTCCAGCCGCCCATTGGTTCCAACTATAGGTTGACCAAGCACTCTGTACAATCTCTCCAACCGAACACCAAGCAACACACTTGTGTCAGAAGAGATTCCCTTTGGATATAGGTACGCCAATCCTTGATAGAACACAATCCCACATCCATCTATCTCAAAAGTCCACACAGAAAGAAAGTTCACTGGCAATTCAGGAGCATATAATACCTTGGCCAACTCCAGATACCCTCCTGACTCCAACCAGAATTTAACACTTCCAACTCCTTTCACAGCTAGAACATGTCTGGTGCTAACCCCACACCCCACATAGTTGTCTGAGTCGATCTCTGAAAATCTAAGGAATATAGACCTCATCCCCATCATGTGCCGAGAAGCCCCACTGTCCAAGAACCATGCAAGAGTGCCTGTACACCTTCAGAAACCAATGCCTGCAAGACAAGCCATCAAGGAAAACTCCTCAAACTTTTACGTTAACTCACTTCTACTGATGTTGCTTCTCGACATCCTTCTTGCTTCTCTTCTTGTTCGGATATTGGCCTGCATAATGCCCCAACTCATGGCATGCAAAGCATCTTACCTTACTCATGTCCTTCTTCCTGCCATAAGAGGAATTCTCCCCTCCTATAGCTTTCTTGTCCTTCTTCTTTGTTAAGAGGGAAACATTCTCCTCATTCTGCTCACCCTTTAACTATCTGTTACAAAGAGCCTCCTCATGAGTCTCTCCCTATATGAAATAATCCCACAATCTCTTCCAGTTGGGACTATTTTCCCTGGAAACAACACATTTAACAAATGTGTTCCACTTCTCTAAAAAACCATTCAGAGCAATCCTAACCATTTCTCCATCTGATATAACCTCTCCAACTGCGCCAAGTTCATCACAAACATGAGTGATTCTGGTGAGATATGCGGACACTTTTTCAGTCTCGGTCATCTTTATGTTTCTCACTTTCTCTCTCAATACCATCTTTTCATTCTCATTGGAACTTTGGTATAGCTTGCTCAAAGATGCCCACATCTCGAAGGCATTTGTTTTTCCTGCAACATGGTGAATAACATGGTCCTTGATTGCATCAAGAATAATCTTCTTGGCCTTTATGTTCTTCTTCTTTAATGCTACCAAAAGAGTTTCATTTGTAGGAACAGTGACGAGATTCTTTTGTGTGTTGTTCAAAATGTCTCATAACTCAGCTTCCTCTAGCAACAAAACTATCCTCTCCTTCCAAGGACTAAAGTTCGTTGCCCCACCCAACCTATCTTCGAACCTCCCCACCCAACCTATCTTCGAACCTCAAGCCAATAGCCATGACCTTCTCAACTGAAACTCAGCTCTTTCCCTTCCTTCTTCCAGGCAAAAACCTTCTGCACTCACTGCAAATCAAGTGCCAAATATCTTGTTTGTTGAACTTCAGAGCTCCTGCTCTGATACCATGTTGAAATAACTTGGAAAAACACCTAGTCAACACAGATTTCAACCTTCCAAAAAGACTTCAGTAAACTACCGTACTTTATGCGCAGAAACACATAATGGCTAAGATCTGAAAATATAGCAGCAGAAATATAAATGAACAGCAGACAAAATCAACACATTTGACACTATAATTTATTGGCAATGCCCCTAGAAAAACCCAAATGGGGAAAACCAGTCCAAGACTGTCTTCTTTATTGAGCTCACAGAGAAAAATTCAGAGATTGCAGCAGTCTATTACAGCAAGAATAAAACAACACTTATCTCACAAATCCAGCACAAAAATCCTTCTTGAAATCTGTGTCTAACTCTCTTGAAAACTATGCCACTGTTGTACGGCCCAGTTCAGTCTGAAAAACAGTAACAGAACATTGATACATGTGCCCAATTTTTTTAATGTGCGGCCCTCTTCTGTACAGACTTGTTTCCAACAGAAAATACCCACAAGCAGCCCTGAAATCTGTGTTGTAGCAGCCTCGATTTCTGTGCAACCAAAAACAGTATGACCCTCTAAATCCGTACTGTATGGCCTCTCTTTTCTGCTGTACGAACCAGCATTCAATGTTGTACCAGTCCTGGGATGTGTCCTCTCTCCCTCTTGGAAAGTGCACCCCTTCTCTTGATGTCCTCCTTTCTCTTTCAGCTCAAAGCTCTCTTGGAAACTCTTGGAATACATGCCTCTTTGTCTCCCTCAAGCTCTCCTTGAAAAGTGTGCCCCACTCTCCTTAATGGCTATCTTTATGCACTCATTAATGAGTAACTACCCTAACCCTTGGTCTTCGAAAAAGATAGATGGTCAAGATTAGATCTTGCCCTCTTGAGATCAACGGTCGTGATTTAATCATTTGTTGAGTTCACTTAAATCACTTAAGTGACCCAAAATTCATAGTCAATTTTACCCATTAAATATTAAAAGGCTCAACTTGAGTTTATAAAATCACTTTATAAATACATTTTATAAAGTGTCACTTTATAAAGTCCCTAGAGAGAGACATTTGCTCAGACTCTTGCCTAGGCACAATAAATGCAAAGTACCTTCGAGTTACCAAAACCTAACATTTTGATCTTTGTGAATTATTCAAAATTCGAACAACTAATGTAAACAATTTATTGGTGTGTGGTTCGAACAACTTATTCAAGTTTTGAAATAAAAAATTTCAAGTGCAGCTTGCATGCTCGGTGAAAGCAGGTAGTTAATATGGTCCCCACCATGGTTCAAGTCCTACCAGTGACATGCTAGTGCTTGTGCTCTCGCTTGTGGACGTGCACCAACCCCATCAACAGTGATTAGGGCTAGTGTTTGCTTAGCCGAAGTGCAAATCAATAAAATTGTGCTAATGGATCCCCTGTAATGCTAAATCTCGATGCATTAACCTTGATCATGATAAGAGGAAACTTGTTCAATTAGAAACGTTATGAAATAATTTAATCAAACCAATCAAATACTAGATTAAGTAGTTCTAATTTCTAAAATTAATTACTTAAGAGAGTGTTTTAAAGTCATTGCTATTTTGCGACCCATATAAGTGAGCCACAGTGGGCATACCAACTTAGTGAGCTTTCTTTGAGATTGTGGATAAATTGTGCATGCTCTATTGCTGATATCAAGCTTGTTGTGCTCCATATATCCTTTTCAATGGATTCAAAGGATACTACCAACTCCCTGTATTATCAACCTATGATGGATGTTATAGCTTCACATGTTTCGAGCTTCAAAGGCCCTGGTTTTCATGATAGCACTTTGCCACTTTTACAAAAAGAGTTTGAAAGAATAGATGAATACCTCGTGAAATAAAAAAAATCATAGTGTAAAAGTTAAAACGGGGTGCACCATCATGTCCAATGGATGCATTGATGGAAGGTGTTGTCCCATTCTTAATTTCCTCATTTCTTGCCCACAAGGAAATATGTTTCTTAAATGGATAGATGTATCTGATCACGTAAATGATGCACAATTATTATTTCATCTTTTGGATGTAGTTGAGGAGTTGGAGGTGGTCATAGTCTAAACAAGCTACAAATTGGCCATTTTCTAGTCCCTCAAAATAATGGGATGGTAAACCATAGTTTTTGGCCTAAAATCCTGCAAGAATCATTTTGGATTGATGGAATTGCAGATCTTAGATGTTAACACTACAAAATTTGGTTGTAGTAGGGGTATTTGAGGGTGTTAAATCCATTTCTCTATTAAAACAACAATTTCATCCATCCAAAATTGCAACCTTAGCAAAGAATGTCTGACTAGTTTTTGGTGATGGAAAACCAGAACAGGTCGAAAACATTGAATGTTTAGCCTTCTTCATTGGGAGTGGACTTCAAATCATCATGAACAATACCTCCATCTATATTCTGGCAGGAAGGATGTTGGAGAACAAACATCACACCATTTGGTGGACTCCATATGCAACACCATGCTTGGACTTGATTCTTGAGGACAAGTTATGAAATAATTTAATCAAGCCAATCAAATACTAAATTAAGTAGTTCTAATTTCTAAAATTAATTACTTAAGAGAGTGTTTTAAAGTCATTGCTATTTTGCGACCCATATAAGTGAGCCACAGTGGGCATACCAACTTAGTGAGCTTTCTTTGAGATTGTGGATAAATTTTGCATGCTCTATTGGTGATATCAAGCTTGTTGTGCTCCATATATCCTTTTCAATGGATTCAAAGGATACTACCAACTCYCTGTATTATCAACCTATGATGGATGTTATAGCTTCATATGGTTCGAGCTTCAAAGGCCCCGGTTTTCATGATAGCACTTTGCCACTTTTACAAAAAGAGTTTGAAAGAATAGATGAATACCTCGTGAAATAAAAAAAAATCATAATGTAAAAGTTAAAATGGGGTGCATCATCATGTCCAATGGATGCATTGATGGAAGGTGTTGTCCCATTCTTAATTTCCTCATTTCTTGCCCACAAGGAAATATGTTTCTTAAATATGATTAATTTAAACATGTTATTTTTAATAATATTATTTTAATTTAATTTCTATTGTTTGTGCCCTAAGCCTAAACTATAAATAAGCCTACCCTCTACCCTTCACATCACACTTTTATTTTATTGAGCATCTAAGGTGTGCGGATCCTCTCTCTTTGCTGCAGCCCTCTTTACATCTGCTGTTGGAGTATTTCTCTCTTTGTCGTGGCCCTCCTTCTGTAGTTGTTGTGGCCCCTTTGTAACTGTTGCTGAGTTTTTTTTTGTGTGGTGGCTCGGCCCTTCTATATTGTCCCTCTTTGCTCAGCTTGAAGACTGTTTGATGTCTGCTCCCTATGGGTGAGGATTCGTGGCTCCTTTAGCTGCAAGTTCCAGATCTGTCCCTCAAATTGAGCCGCAGCCCCTCTACTGATTTGTTAAGGCTGTCGTACCTATCAGTGTGTATGAGGGTTTGATCTTAGAAACTATGCATGAGGGTTTGATCATAGTAACTGTGTATGGGGGTTTGATTATAGAAATTTCCTGTGTGAAGTCTAAGTGGCTTTTCCTCTTGGTGGCAAGAAAGTCTAGTCTTCTCTTGGCAAGAGATCCAACCTATATGGTGGATCGATGACTCTGAATTTTGTCTGAGCATAATTACAAATGGTATTGCATCTCTAGT
>JASDQU010103197.1:71947-83118 GCA_032191745.1 Picea mariana | reverse complement strand
CTGTATTATCAACCTATGATGGATGTTATAGCTTCATATGGTTCGAGCTTCAAAGGCCCCGGTTTTCATGATAGCACTTTGCCACTTTTACAAAAAGAGTTTGAAAGAATAGATGAATACCTCGTGAAATAAAAAAAAATCATAATGTAAAAGTTAAAATGGGGTGCATCATCATGTCCAATGGATGCATTGATGGAAGGTGTTGTCCCATTCTTAATTTCCTCATTTCTTGCCCACAAGGAAATATGTTTCTTAAATATGATTAATTTAAACATGTTATTTTTAATAATATTATTTTAATTTAATTTCTATTGTTTGTGCCCTAAGCCTAAACTATAAATAAGCCTACCCTCTACCCTTCACATCACACTTTTATTTTATTGAGCATCTAAGGTGTGCGGATCCTCTCTCTTTGCTGCAGCCCTCTTTACATCTGCTGTTGGAGTATTTCTCTCTTTGTCGTGGCCCTCCTTCTGTAGTTGTTGTGGCCCCTTTGTAACTGTTGCTGAGTTTTTTTTTGTGTGGTGGCTCGGCCCTTCTATATTGTCCCTCTTTGCTCAGCTTGAAGACTGTTTGATGTCTGCTCCCTATGGGTGAGGATTCGTGGCTCCTTTAGCTGCAAGTTCCAGATCTGTCCCTCAAATTGAGCCGCAGCCCCTCTACTGATTTGTTAAGGCTGTCGTACCTATCAGTGTGTATGAGGGTTTGATCTTAGAAACTATGCATGAGGGTTTGATCATAGTAACTGTGTATGGGGGTTTGATTATAGAAATTTCCTGTGTGAAGTCTAAGTGGCTTTTCCTCTTGGTGGCAAGAAAGTCTAGTCTTCTCTTGGCAAGAGATCCAACCTATATGGTGGATCGATGACTCTGAATTTTGTCTGAGCATAATTACAAATGGTATTGCATCTCTAGTGTGTGGCTGTGACTCCTTCAGAGGTAAGACTTCAAGGCAAGGTAAGTTATCTATTTAGTTTACCATTATCAGATCTGGATCTTGTTTTGAGTTTTGTTTTGATCTGTCTAGATATATATATCAGCATTGAATGTTATAGGTTATCAGATCTGGACTGTATCTTGAGTTTGATTCTTAATCTTTGTTTCAGAAGTTGTTATATTGCTCATAATCAGATTTGAATTCCTTTTGAGTTTAAATCTGTATGAGAATTTCACCAGTATTATAGATCAGAATTGATGTTTATTCTAATCTATTTGCTATATCTAAACTAGTTTAGATCTGAGTACACATGTCTCTGTTCAAGCAGTGTAGATTTGTTTTTCTGAATATAAGATCTAGTTGTTATTCTCACTGAAATTTAAAAGGACACTTATGTTCAGCTTTACTGCCCTAATTCTAACATGATATCAGAGCTAAGGGTGTCAAGAGAGCTCAAGGATCTAATCTTGAGCCTACACAGATCCACTTTGTTAGGGTTGTTTTGTAGAGATCAGTCATTTAAACTAACTCAGATCTAAGCATAGCTTCCTCATCTGTTAAAGCTGAAGACAGACTTGTAGGGGCTGCAAACTTTAATGCTTGGAAATACAGAATAATAAACATTCTTGAAGAGAATGATCTAGAAGATTTTATCTCTAGGGAGATTGAAGAACCTACCACAAACACAGCAAGCGCAGCATATAAAAGGAAACAAACCAAGGCTAAAAGAATCATTTTTTATTCTATCAAGGACAACATGATGCCCATAATTGGTCATCTAAGGACTGTCAAAGATTGTTTTGATGCTTTGGCAAACCTCTATGAAATGAAGGCACCTACTCAGAAAGAATTTTGAAGAAACAATTACGTACTTTGAAAATGGAAAAGGATGATACAGTTGCCACCTTCTTCTCCAAAATTGCTCAAACCAAAGATCAGCTTATTACAATAGGAGTTCATGTAGATGATGATGACCTTGTTCAAACAGCTTTTGATGGACTTCCTGATGCTTGGGGAGTTTTTCTTGCATCTGTGAATGGAAGAGAATCCCAACCTAATTTTGAAAGGTTGTGGCATGACTGCTTAGAAGAAGGAAGACTAAACAACAGAAATGACTATCCAATTCTGAAAGATCATGCCCTTGCCGCAAAGACCAAGAAATGGAAGAAGTTCCCCAAGTCAAAAGGCAAGGTAAGAAACCCCCAGGTAAGCTATCTCATCTCAATCCTCATTTATCTAAAGTTAAATGCTTTAACTACAATAAGCTAGGACATTATGCAAAAGATTGCAGGAGTCCTCCCTCTGAACAGAAAAGAAGAGGAAGATTTCAGGCCTCAGTTGCCACTGAAGAGGCTAAACCCCAAGAGGAGCCTCAAAGAAGACAAACCAGAGCTGCCACCAAAGAGCAAGAACAACATAAGGAATATTATCTCATCTCAGCTCTTTCCGGAACTATCACCAAGTCAGAGGAGATTTGGCTAATAGACAGCGGTGCTTCCAGACACATGACAGGCTTCAAACAAAACCTTGCAAACTATCAAGACAAGAAATACAAGGGAAAGGTTGAACTAGGTGATGATGGCACCTATGACATAAAAGGTTTTGGCTCTACCTCTTTCCGGTTTCACTCAGGTAATATCTTTCACATTGATGAAATTCTTTATGTACCTGGTCTAAAGAAAAATTTAATCTCTGTTCCAGTTTTAGAAAGTAAAGATTATTCAGTAGCTTTCTCCAAAGGAAAGGCCCTCTTATGGTCCTCAAATGAAGATTTAAGTACTACTATAACCATTGGAACTCGTGAGAGTGGACTTTATAAGCTTTCAAGTCAAGTTGTTCAAGCTCTAGTTCATGAGACGATCAATCCCTGCGAGCTTTGGCACAAGAGACTTGGACACCTAAATTACAATGCACTTCCAAGTTTGCAAAAGATGGTGACAGGTATGCCAATATTTTCTGTTGAGCATGATAGTGTTTGTAAAGGTTGTTCACTTGGTAAGAACATAAAGAAACCCTATCCTCTCAGTAATAGAAAATCAAATGGAATTTTGGATTTAATTCATTCTGACCTTTGTGGGCCCCTGTATGCACCCTCTATGAATGGTTGCATTTATTATATCATTTTTATTGATGATTGTTCGCGTAAAACTTGGATTTATTTCTTAAAAACTAAAGATGAATCTTTTAGCAGATTTCAAGATTTCAAGAATCTTGTTGAAAATCAAACTGGAAGACACATCCGAGTTTTCAGAACAAATAACAATAAAGAATTTGACTCCTTCAAATACGATGAACTCTGTCGAGCCTCTGGAATTAAGACGGAGCTAACTGTACCATACAACCCTCAGCAGAATGGGGTTGTGTTGGCAGCAATAATATAATTTCTTTTGTTTATAAGCTGCCTACACAGGGTCTTTAAATTTTCGTTACTCGTCATGACCATTCTCACTAAACGACACTTGTCTTTTACACATCTTCCTTTCGATTTTTGTTTTCATGACTGTAAGCATGAAAACTCGCAGCTGGAATTGACACTTTGTTTCGATTTTTTATTAAAGGAAAACTGTTCATATGGTCTATTATCGAATTGTCGTATTTTGCTATGAACATGATTGTTATACTTGTTTATAACTCCTTGGTTCTAAACGTGCCTTGGTTACATAAGTGAAAGGCCTCCATGCATTAATTTTCGATTGATATTAATGGAGTTTTGATTTATAAAACTTTTCATTATTCAATTTTCATTTGATACACTTGCCTTTGTAATCAAGCTATGGATGTGCGTACTATGGTTTTCAAGTGTTATGATCCTTATACGTACCCATATGCCAAGGTGTCATATGAAGTACAGCGTGATATTACTGCTCTGTATAGCCTCGGGCTTCACGATCTTATTCCCATGCATGGTGATTAACGCCTCTGCCTACCATTTTGAACTGTCTTAGCATTGTTTTATTCGAGGCTATGGCTCTGTGTTTTCTTATCAAACCCTACCTCCAATTTCTGTGTTGATTCCCTTCTGTTCGCCATGGCTCCAGTGGTAAGGATTGAGCCCAATGGCATCCAAACCTTGTTATCGTATGATAACACCAGGGACGATTTAGAAAGGAACGGTTGGCGTGTATTCATTGAAAAATTTAAGGGTTTCAATATGAGAGTTGCCCAAGAGTTTGCATTGACCTTCGACGGTTGCAGAGCAAAGATAGATGACGTGCAACTAGAGGTGACTGAAGAATTTTTAAGCCAAGCTACGGGTTTACCAGCTGTCAGGCAAAAATGGTTCAAGAACGCAAAAGTTGAAGAGGTCCCCTGGACTCTGTTGTTCACCTCACAAAAAATTACTAGTTGCGACCGAGGTATGCCTGTCTCATCTTTAAAACCTAGGTGGCATGACCTTCTTGCTATTTTGAAACAGTTCATTACGTGTGAAAGAAGATTTGGGTTAGTTTTCCTGTATCACCTGCGATTGCTTATGAGTTTCATTGACTTCCCGTTGAACATGCCCTACTTCCTCCTTAGAAGTTTGTACAAGATGGGAAAGCGGTTTAGGAGGCAGAACTCTGATTCTAGTTTATTCCATCATGGTTTAATCAAAATTATCATTGTGCATCAGTTGCAATTACACAATGATTGTTGGGATGCTTTTGTGTTACGAAATGGCTTTGACAATAGTGAGTTGGGACAGGTTGATAAGCCTGTTATCACAGAAACCCTCGTGAACACTACAGCCTCTTCTCCACCACTCTTGCCCTGTGATCCTGCCCCTAATATGGAACCCTCGACCTACCCTGATGCTTCTCAACCGGACACTCAATCGGATTCGCACCCAAAGAGTTGCACTAAAATTGTTAAAAAACCCACAGGGAAGAAACTAAAGGGCAGCGTCGATGTTAATTACAAGAATAAAAGGGTTGATCGTTTGATTTCACGATGTGCTCGAAACAAATCCAAACCCTGTGCAGACACAAAAAACACAATTGAGGTAAGTGAAGACTCGTATTCGGAAATTGAAAGGTTCTTGGCCGAAGAGTATCCATTGTCATATGGACTTTGCCCTAACAGACCCTACGATTATGTTAGCAACCTGCCTCCATGTCTAAAGGATAACCCTGATTTTCCTGGCATCCAACTCCATGACAAGCCTACCTTTCGCGTGGACGATTCTCCAACCGTTAATGCTATCAGTGCCAATGCACAGTCCCTACAGCCACAGTGTAATGAGTGTCGATCCTGGATCGACAGGTATTATATGGATGTGCCTTTGCTACAGTCCTAGCTTAAATCTTTAAAAGACCAAGTGGATCTGTTGACAAGCGAGAACAGTAGACTCCAATCCATAACTCAAGCAAAGGAGAAATGCCAAAAAACTACGGGATCTGTTATTTTTAAGAATGTAGAGGTAGCGACAGCAATAGTAAACTCCAAGATTGCTTGATATGTTTTAATCCCATGATTTGAGGTATAATCTTTTTCAAAGTTTAGCATGATTTTCTCACTCTCAATTTAGGATACACGATTTGTTTACATAGATTACTTTTTAGTTTGTTTTGTTTGATTGAATAAAATATGATTGTAGTTATAATTATAACTAGCTACAGAATCGTAAGATTCTGTAGCCAGTTAGAAAAAATTCGAATTGCTTGATTTTATAATGGAAAACATATCTAAAATTTCCCCATTTTTATTTTGTTAACAAGAACCCATGATTCCAAGGAGATATGAAGCACTGTTGACAACTTCTAGCCATATCAACTTTATGTTTTTTAGTAAATAGATTAGGCTGTTAGTATTTTGATATCAAGTAAAATCAGGGAGGTTGCATCCCCCATATTTTTGGAACAGATTTGATGTTATCAACAGGAAACATTTTGTTCCTGGAACCTATATAAGCATGTTATTTTGTAAACATGAGATCATCTCTGCCTGGGGCAAGACTATGGATTTTTCATTGACAGACTTGAATGAAATATAATACTAGTCACAGCTTTAGCTTTTCCGTACTGTGGTTTTATTCAAGTCATGATTATTTCAATTTGTAATTAGATTGTGATTGCTTTCGCTGTCGTGGTTTGCTACAAATTGATATAATAAAAATTTATATATTATCCATGTTTATGTTCCAGAGTTAATACACAGCAATTATTTTTGTTCAAACTTGAATTAAGAGATTTATCTTTATCTTTTATTGAACGTTTATACACAAGTTCTCACAGCAGGATTTATCTTAATGTGGTTGCTTGTGAAATTATGAGATTGCTATGATCATATCTCTTATATGTTCTATCATTCGAATTCAATCATTACTGCTTCACATTTATGAGAAGCAATTGTAGGATCTGCTGTGGGTTTACCTCATCAGACAGGGAGATTGGATGCTATACACTGAACAAATATTGGATGCGATAATAGGTCAGTTTGTTAGTTTGATTTTATTAGTTTAACGAATACTGAAATTTCCTGCAGTTAAAACATCTCCTATTATCTGTTATTTCTGTTTTCAATTAGACAGTTTGATATTTCATTTTTAGAATATAGACAGATTAAATAATAGTTTCACTGTTGTTTAAAAAAAAAAATCAATTTATATTCGATTTTCGCGGATTTAGATTAAAATTCGTATTGTGTACATATTATATATATCTTAGAAATAGAATCAGTTATATATATTGTACATATAATAAGTAGAGTTATTTTATAAATATTAGTCAGTTAAAACTGTAAATATATATTAGATCTATATATACTCTTCAGCGATTGTTTTTCACCAAGTTATTACATTTTCTTTAGTTTTGTTTTTTCACTTTCTTTAGGACTTAGATCGGCCAACGGAGCCTCTAAACCCGTCAGAGTGGATTAATCCAAATGGCTTGGGTTAATTAGACAACCCCGGACCGGATTCACTCCTCCAGTTGACGAGCGGTCAATTTCGTTTCGCCCGTCAACAGGTTGCTGAAAGAAAGAATAGAACTATTTGTGAAGCAGCCAGGGCTATGATGCATGATCAAAACTTGCCTCTATCACTTTGGGCTGAGGCTGCCAGTACTGCATTCTACATTCAGAATTGATGTCCTCACAAAGCCCTTGAAGTGAAAACTCCTGAAGAAGTTTTCACCGGATGTAGGCCCTCAATTGATCATTTAAGAATCTTTGGCAGCCCAATTTATATACACATTCCAAAAGAGAAGAGGACCAAACTAGAGCCCTCCGGCAAGAAAGGAATTTTTGTGGGATACAGTGAGACCTCAAAAACTTACAGGATTTATATCCCTGGCCAAAAGTTCATCAAAATAAGCAAAGACATGACCTTTCATGAAGAAACAGCTTTTCGTTGGGCCAGAGAACTTCCACGTGATTCAGAGGAGCAGGAAGCTCCACCACTAGACCTTTCAGACTCTCCTCTTCCAGATGAGCAAAGGGAGGAAACCTCAGAACTTCCAGTGGATCCCTCAAGGGATGCTATTGAGTTTCCAATGAAAATAACTCCTACTAAAAGGAAACCAGCCTGGTGTCGGGAGATATTGAAAGAAACAAAAAAGCATTCATCTCCTAAGGGCACCTTCAGAGAAAGCAAGAAACCAGATAAGTACTCCGGTCTCATAGCTCATTTAAATACTATAATTGATTCAGAACCTTCCACATTTTTTGATGCCTCCAAACATCAAGTATGGAAAGATGCTATGAATGAAGAATATGATTCTATTTTAAAGAATGATGTATGGACTGTAGTTCCTAGACCTCATGGTAAATCTGTAGTAACTTCAAAATGGCTTTATAAGATAAAGCATACAGCAGATGGCAGCATTAAGAAATACAAGGCGAGATTTGTGGCTCGTGGTTTCTATCAAAAAGAAGGAATTGACTACGACAAGATTTTTGCTCCAGTTGCCAGGTATACTTCAATCAGTATTATTATCTCACTTGCAGCAGTTTTTGGTTGGAAACTTCACCAAATGGACGTTAAGACTATTTTTCTTAACAGTGAAGTTGAGCAAGAAGTATACATTGAACAACCAGAAGGTTTCGTGATACATGATAAAAGATCTCATGTGTGCAAACTCAAGAAAGCCCTGTATGGGTTGAAACAAGCTCCGAGAGTTTGGTATGGTAGAATAGACAATTTTCTACAAAGTCTTGGATTCTCCAAGAGCATAGCAGATCCAAATCTTTATATAAAGATTGTTCAAAATCATCCAGTTATCCTAGTCTTATACATGGATGATTTGTTCCTCACTGGAGAGGAAAACTTGATAGCTCAGACTAAGAGGGAGCTTTCTGAAGAATTTGAAATGAAAGACTTGCGGCTCATGCACTATTTTTTGGGCTTAGAGGTTTGGCAGAAACCAAGAGAGATCTTTCTCTCACAGGTTAAATATGCAGTTGATATACTTCGCAGATTTGGCATCATGGACTGCAAGTCCATGACAACTCCAATGATATCTAACCTAAAGAAGCTACAAGATCAAGTTACAAGTTCAGATCCAGAAGACCCCACTTTATATTGGCAGATCATTGGATCTTTGATGTATCTCATACACATGAGACCAAACATCTGTTATGCGGTAAATGCTCCTAGCCAGTTCATGTGTGAACCAAAGCACATACATATGGTTGCTGTAAAACATATTCTGAGATATGTTCGGGGAACTATAGCTTATGGTCTCAGATACACCTCCAGTGGAGGTGTAATGCTCCATGGTTTTACAAATTCAGATTGGATGGGCAGTACAGTTGATCGGAAGAGTACTTCTGGATATTGCTTCAGTTTGAAATATCCCTGATCCCGTTGATCAAGATATTTGTTACTGATCTATTATTCTATCTTGCAGATCTGATACACTAGGGGTTTCTAGATGCGTTTCAGTTGTATGTTTGAGATCTTGATGGTTATTGCAGGTGCATGTGGGTTATTGCATGTGCATGTTGGTTATTGCATGTGCATGTTGCATATTTATGGTTTAAACAGCATATAAAGGATGCATGGAGAAGTAAAGAACATCAACTGCCCAATATCATGTATTATACGGTTCAAGCAAGGAAATACAATAGCTTACTGGAAATATAGAATATAAACGTCAACCAGATCTCATGGATCAGCACTGGAATACAATCAAATAACACAAAAATTACCGTGATCAGAAGATGATAGCAGATCTGATGCATGCACGGATAGATCAACGAAAATATGCGATTCCGGAGAAATACGGTAACCGCTACCAACTGGAAAACTCGTCCGGGAGTTCAGACCGTCGGAATACGCTGGAAACTGTTCCAAAAGAAGTGCCCTGGCCTCTAGATTGAAATGGGTGAGTGTCGAATCTCGAATCTGGTCTCTGAGGCACTGGATCTGGACCCCTGGGGGGTTTGCGCACCTCCTGGGGGCACTAGATGCGCCCCAACAGATTCCACCAACGGAATCTGTTGCTATATCACTCAAAACGATCATCTCGCCAAATAAGGAAATGGGTCGGAAGGATTTGCCCGGATCTTCTCTGATACTCTACATGCAACACCAAATGTCTGTCCGGAAGAGCGGCGCCCTAAATGGTTGAATGAGTCGATCTGCAAGATTCCACCGTCAGAATCTGACGATAGATGGCTCAATAGAAGCGCCCTGGCTGGATCTCAAATGGGTTGGAAGGAAACTGCAATCTGGATACGGATCTCGTGCAACTCTCCAAACCCTCCAACTGACTTGCGCCCTCACTAGCTGAGTTGTGCACTTTGCAATGGATACTCCTGAAAAGTACGGTGAAATACCTTGATGGTATCTCCGATGGGCTAGGGTGTGTCTCTCAACACTGAAACCAATCAATGGTGGTGGTTTCCTCCAGAAATCCACAAAACAGTAAGGTTGGCTCTCCTCCTCCTCTGGGAACTCTCAACATCAAATCATAACAATGCATAATGAATTAGGTTGCTTTACCCTTCCTTTATAGCTTCTCGAAACCCTAATTCGTTGTTGACCTTTTCCCTCCAAGTGACTTTTACTTTATTTTATTATTCCTTGATTATATCACTTAATTAATTAATTAATTAACCATTTTGCCTCTAAAAAGTGATTTATCCATCCTGATGGCTTCTTCGACCACTGAAAGTTACTTCTCATCATCTTATCCTGTAATACTTTTCCTCCCGATTCCGATGAGCTATTACACTAAGAGGTTTCTCCAAGTAATATGCCCATTATGACCTTCTTAGTGAATTTAATTAAGATATGACCTTCTTAGTGAATTTAATTAAGATATGACCCATAATAACTCAAAATTACGAAAATTGTCGGAATGTAACGGAACCAAAGCCCAGTTGTGCGGAATGGATCCTGATGATGAACGATACAAGTCGGGCCCAAATAAACCCCTCAATATCTCCCGAACTCTCTGTCACCCCTATCTGGCTACTCGGGTAGGCATAACACTCTGAAATGTTATAATGTCCCAAAATGGGGACACTACACAGTTTGGGTTCAGCAATGATTTCCTGGTCCAGCAGGAAACAGGGCTCCGTAGCTCAAAGCACTACAGAAGCAGAATACATTGATGTTAGTGCTGCTGGCAGAGAAGCAGTGTGGCTCCGAAAGCTACTCTCAGACTTGTTCAGTTCAGAGCTTGAACCCACAGTCATTCGCTGTGACAATCAGAGCTGTATAAAGCTCACTAAGAACCCAGTGTTTCACGACAGATCGAAACACATTGAGATGAGATATCACTATGTCCGGGACATGGTTCAGAAGAACGTTCTCAGCATTCAGTATGTTCCGACGACAAAACAGACAGTAGATATTTTTACCAAGCCACTGTCCCTGACAAAGTTTGTATACTTTCGTGACAAGCTTGGTGTAGCTGAGAATGCCTCTCTTGCTGAGAGGGAGTGTTAAATTTATAGCAGCTGCAAGAGCCATTCTCCGAAAGGATGGCAAAGACCCTAGCCGAGATCTAGGGCCCCCAGTGCACTCCTGGGGTACTTGGTCTGGGACCAAACAGTCAATGCCATGGCAAAAGACCCTTGTTAGGGGCCCCAGTATATGACTGGGGTTCTTGGTCTGGAACCAAGCAGTAAAGAACCCTGAGAGGGCCCCCAGTATATGACTGGGGTTCTTGGTCTGGGACCAAGCAGTTAAAGCCCCTAGATATGTCTAGGGCCCCTGGACATGGTCCAGGGTACCCATGCCTGGGGCATGGGTTGATCCTTGGTCTTGTACCTTGGTGGATAAGACCCCAGAAATGTTCTGGGGCAAC
>JASDQU010103197.1:45612-64996 GCA_032191745.1 Picea mariana | reverse complement strand
ATATATATAAAACGCTCCGGAGACGCTTCGCTCCCGACCATTTTTTGAAAAATGCGCTCCCACGCTCCCGCTTCCCGCTCCCGCTCCCGCTTCGCTCCCACGCTTCGGCAACATTGAGTATAACCAATGGTTCGACAATACCCAAAATTCAAAAACCATCGCCTTGGACAATACTGATCCCTCCTCAGAGTGGAATGTGGAGACTCAACAAATAGCATTTGCAGACAGTCTTATCTTGAATGGACTTGGACCTGTTACCCCTCATACTATATGGAGAGGTAACCATGTAACTTTCATCATATGCTAGAAATTTCAACATGAGCACCACCCTCCCAATGGCATGACGTTCCAGTTCACACTTCATTGTGAGCACTTTAGATTGATCACTCAGAGCTTGTACGTTAAAGATCTTGTTGGATGATGATCTTCCTTGCACAGTGGATATGCCCATTCTTGATGATTTCATGATGCTAGCATGGTTTAGTTGTTTGGAAATAGGGATGATATTGTACACATGATGAGAGCGCCTCAGTGCTCTATTTACTGCGATGATTATGATGATAAGGCTTGATGTATTGGATGTTGTCATATCTTTCATTCTTGCTCATGTATGCTAATGTTAATTCATATATTTATCATAACCGTAGTAAACATTGGTGTAGTCTAATAATGGATCATAACAATCTAAATTGTTATTATTTGCCTTGTTGTATCATGGTGGATCATAGTCTCCCTTTAGATAAGCATTGTCACTCTTGTGTTGAGTTCTACTAAGAGACCTAGATAGGTGTAGCGTGCCCATTCTCCCCAACCATCTTCATTCCTTGTCATCTTTCCCATCACTTCCATGCACATTTATCATATTCCCGCTCATGGTTGACTTATCATATGTCATAGAAAGGTCCATACTTAATAGTCCCATGTAGGAAATCCTCATCTTAAGGGCTATAAATTCAAGGTTGATGCAACTAGAACTAAAAGGCTAAATATAAAGCTTGAGCCATGCCACCTTGCAAAAAGGCCCAATGCCCCAAGTCCCATGCTTAACAATGCATATCTAAAGAAAGGGACCAATCAAATAAAGAAAAGGGACAGTAAGAAAAAGGGCTAAAGGAATGGTAACTCAATGCTAAGCACCCCCCCTCTTTAAAGGCACTCATGTGGATGAATATCTTAAAAGGACTTTATGTGGCAATGAGAGTCAACTCATGAGTTACCCTCCCTTAACATCACATACTCTTAACTTAGTGTCCTACACAATGCTTTTTGTCTTAGGAGTTGTCACATGTAACAGAGGTTTATGTTGTCCCCACCATGGCTGAACTTGGTAAATAGTATAAATTTAATTAGTCGTTAAAAGTTAAAGGATGATACTTTATGTTTCTTCACCTAATGGCACATATATCAGGGCATGATTTATCATTTTGTTGCATTGGGATTTGTGTACTTGCCTTGAGATTTGTGCACCTACATTGAGACCTATCTACCTGCATTGAGATACAAGAATGCCTTGGGCGTTATGAATTTTGAGCCCTACCTAGTGTTGATATTATGGTAGTTGCGGGAGGTATTAACCTCCACGTGTAACCCTGACAAGAATAGAATATTTTGGGAAGCAAGAAGAAACCCTAAAGCATGGATAATAACCCTAGGAGGCAAGTCGGCTCAAGAGAATATTTATTATTGAGTTATTAGCCTCCGGAACTAGAAGTCGGCCCAAACAACTTAAAGAGAACAGTATAAATATAGGGTGTCAGATCTCATTTGACACACACATCTTGCAACTGCAGAAATGTAAGAGTGCGCATTGCAGAAACTGAGTAAGTGTGCAAGTCTTGAGAGTAGCTGCAGCTGCAACTACTGCAACCTGTATTCTCAGTTTAGGCTTGGACTTTCTATTGGTTATGGTTTGGACTTTCTGCCTTGTGAGATAGCTCTGTAGAGAGGTACGCTACATTGATTGGCTATTAGGCCTAGGGTTTGCTTTCGGAATCATTCTTTGTCAAGGTTAAGGTGCTTGGGGGTGGCTTCGGCCTATGGTTGGGTGACAATATTGTTGTATTGCCTATGGTTAAACAAGCACATCTATTATTTCTAACACATTGTGATTTCCTTGGGCATTATGAGACTTGCATTGGGCATTGTGACAGGTCGTATACACCATGGATGCCACATGTGCCACATCATCACTCATTATAGGGGCCGACTTGCTCCTTTTTTATTGTTTGATCACGATAATTGCACTTGAGGACCACACATGCCTATCTTCCACTCATTTGGCATCATTTATGGAGGACGTTGGAGGATTTTTAGGAGTAACTCACCTTTTGGCCCTTTATCTCACATGTGTGGGGCATTTTGAGCATGTGATGGAGCATTTTAAGGGGCAAGCCTCCTATTTCCCTTGGATCCACGGGTGTGAAGGACGTATTGAGCATTTTGAGGTTGTCTTGTTGTATTTGATGAGATCGACCCCCCTAGAGGAGGGAAGTTGTTGTATTTTCACCATGTCTATCTCACTTTTAAGGAGGGCATCCACTTTGTAGAGGCATCTATTCTTTTCTATTGTACATTTGGCATTAGTTCACCATATTATATTGTTGTTAACTAGATCCTCTCTAATTTGTTAGAGGATATTAGTTTTTTGAGCATAGATCTAGGGTTGTTAGAGATTTAATGTTATTTTATTGTAGAGGTTGTTGAGCTCTTCATTTATAAATAAGAGACGACTCCTCATTATTAAATTGTTGGAAACTACTGGAACAAAACCTTTTGCTCTTGTCTCTTGTTTAACATTTTGTGGAACGGATGATCAACCTTCTTGAAATGTGGAAAATATTCTTGGATCATACTAGTTAGTTCTTATTGCAAGTATGGACTTGTCAAAGACAACTTGGGCACTATAGAGGAATGGTATCACTATGTTGGAGAGGTATGTTCTCAACCTTTTGTTTATTTGCTTGAAGTGAATGAATTATTTCCTTATTATTCCTTGAGAACGAAAGCAACATTCAATCCCTTTCAAGTAAAAACACTCCCTAGTTGTTTTGGAGGTGGTGTGATTCTTGAAGGCCCCTCCCTTCCAAACTCTTGTGGAAATTTGCTTGCTAGATCTGGGACATTTAGGATCTTGTTTTGACAGCCCTATTTGTCCTTTATATCATTTGAAGAATCACCCCCTTAGGGTGCATTTTGACCCCATATCCCAACCAAAGAAAGGCATTGGTTTCTTCCGTTCTCAACCAACCAAAAACCCTAAAATAACTTATTTTTATTTTAACTTTTTTGCTTAGCAATCTGAAAATTTACAGCAGAAAATACCTCAAATTAGATTGCATCTAGAGCCATTTACACCCTAAAAATCATATCTCAAATTTGGCTCTCCCTTCCCAAGCAAATCGCTGAAATTTTCCTTGAAACTCTAGGTTGTTTTGCTTGATTTGGCTCTTGTTTGTCTGTTGGTTTGCAAGATCTTAATAGGGCATTTAATTCTGATTCAGACCTGAACATTTCACTAAGAAAAATCATAAAAACAGGTTGAAGATCATTCTTGTCAAGTTAGAGGCAAACAATCCACTTTTAAGTTTTTCTAGCCTAAAAAGCTAGTCGATTTGCATCTTTTGTGTCTCTTTCTTTGTTGGTTGGATATCTTTAAAAGATACTTTAAATTTTTGTATGAGAACTGGAACTCGCACATAGAAATATCATTAATACAGATTTAGACTTAGATTTGTGGATTCTAGGCCTCAAAACCCTAGACATCTTGCTCTTTCTTGCACTAGTGTGGCATTGTTTCATTTCCTGCCGAAGAGCATTGTTAAAGGTGATATAAATCTGGAATGTATCTTGAAGGAACATATTAAATCAGGTTTATAAATCACCTTGTGTGTTTCATAAGCAAATTTACTCTCTCTCTCTCTTGCTTATTATCCTAAACGATTTGCTACTTCATGGCCTTCGTTGGTCATAGTTGCATCTTAAAAAGAAGGCTGTTCATAGATCTCTTCTAATCTGAAATTATCTACAATAAATACATCATAAACAGATTTGGAATTGATCATTTATCTCTTTTAAGCAAGTGTGTTGAGTTTCATTGCATAACCTTAAGTCTACTTGCATTAATTTAGCCTTGTGTTGTGTTGATCACTTAATCTTTAAGGCTAATTGGAAATCTGATATAAGTTGTGAATCTTGAAGCATTAATCATATACATTAAACCAGATAATAATAAAACTAAGCTCTCTCTTGCCCCCACTTCATACTATAATGCATTGAGCTTAGTTGACCTTAGGGAAACCCCCTTTGACTAGGACCATCCATAGTCTAAAGTGATAAAGGCAAAGCCACTAAGGTGACAATAGTGGCTTGCCTATGTTGACCTTGGGGTCTCATCCTTATGCTTAGGACTTTTACACCTAATGAGAACCTAAGATGTAATAGGACTCACTTCCACAACAAAAGGATCTAAACATTGGTGTTGGACCTTTAGGCTTAGGGGAATAAAGTCCCAATCCCAAGTCTACCCATGTAGAGGATCAAGATTCCTCCTATCATATGATTAGATCGTAGAGTCTAAAGTCTAGACTATAGTTATTACTAAGCTTATTTTTGGACTCTAAAGACCATTTAGAGCCTCTATGTTTATGTATTTTGGTTCAGATATGAATGGCACTCGACGTTAAGTTCTTATATTGACCCTTACATCCTATTTGCGTGAAACACTTCGTAGATTTGTGTCTAATGGTTTGGATCTGCATGGATGTAGATGAATATAATTTTTTTCACAAAAATTGAATATTTTATGTATTTTTTGATTGAACAGTTTTGTGTATAGTTTTTTTACTAGTTCCAATTTGGTTCCTGTTATCATTGTTATCACAGGATTTGGCACTTGTGCAAAGCCCTCACAAGATGCTAAACATGTGTAACAGTTTGGAAGTAAATGCCACTGTCACCTAGGCAAATACTTCCCTCATTTTCGTGAAGGATGGCTCCAACACAAGGGAGCATTCCCTTATGCCCTCAAGGGATCCTATAGCAAGATTAGCCAAGCCTATGGCCCCCTATCTTGGTCACCTCAAAAGGATACGCTAGATCTAGGGAAATGTGTAAGGTTAAGAAGAGTTTGGACGAGGTAATTGGTTGACATCTATACGACAAATTTACCAATGCATATAATGACAATTACCAAGTCTAACACATGAATGATCACCCTTAGAATACGAGCTATCAAGCAAGAAGGCTGTTGTAGCAGAATTGCAGTAGTAAACAATGATTATACCAGCCACGAATGTTTTATAACAGCAACAATAAATCAGCCCTCAAAAAAATGTAAATAAAATCTTAAATATAGGCCTCAACATGTGGAATAAGATCCAATTGTTCAACAATTATTTTAACCTTCTAAAACCACAATATTAAGTATTCAGCAATCCAATTAAGCCCTAATGGCTGTAGCAAACCTTTATAACAGCAACAATAAGTTCACTTAGATTGCTAAACGTTGGAATTGCATAAGCATGACAACAATATGTGAAATCTAATCTACGAAAGTGTTTTGAGAGAGAGAGGGTTTTAAGTGAGTTGTATCACTTGCAAATATTAGACTAGTGTCGTTTTCTCTTTGGGCAATGGAGTCAAGCAACACCATCAATTAGATAGCCAAGAAGAGATGGGAATTTGAAACCCTAGGGCTAAATCCTTATAGGCCTAAGATCAAACTCAAATGGAAAACCCTAGAGTTTACAGCCTTATGAATCCTAGGTGTCGTCTCCTTCTTCTAGGATGTCTAACTTGAAGATTAAAGTGAACTAAGTCAAAGTCTAAAGTTTATGGCCTTATAAACCCTAGATCTTGAGCTACCCAAGACTAAGCCCTAGGAGGATAAAGACTTTTAATCTCTAGAACCAGGTCTTAGATGCTTCAACAAACAAGAACAAAGTAGAATGTAACAAATTACAATATAGCATTCACCAAAACATACCACGAACATAGCATCAAACTTGAAAGAAATCGCTTACTAAGACAAGTTGCATATGAAGAAACCCTAGTTTTATTCATCCACCAAATAAGAATCATACACAAATTATCCTTCAAAAATTGCGCACAAGACATCCATACCGAAAAAGAGAGAGATAGAGCAAACTTTCTTAGAGAAGAGATCTCACAAATGTGTGAGTTGTGATGATGAGTTTACAAAATGAGTGCTATCCTTTATATATGAGGCTAACCTAGTGCTTTGTCCACAATAATGCCTAAAACAACAATGAATCCATGATACAAGTGGAGTCGACCCCTCAACTAGCCTCTAACAATAACAAATCATGCTAAAACATCATAATAAGCCCTCCAAAGCCACACGTGTGGTTGATGTCATGCTCCAAGAAGGTGTAAGAGGCCTCCAAAGGCCATGTCTCATCATCAAGGTGCCAAGTATGGTGGAAAATGATCTCTCCTCATCAAAGGTCATGTCTCGTCATCAAAATCCCAACTCATCAAACTGGTGCCCCAATGGCAAGCAAGCCCCAATCCATGATGTCATCATCCATATGCTCACCATCCAAGGAGAAACGACAAGTGTCCAAGGTGGAATGAAGGTGCATCTCGTCTCTGCATGGTATCCAATCATGTGTTACTGCAACGTCCTCCATCCAATGCCTAATAACCTATGGGGTACAACGCTCAAGGTGTGGGCTTCTTGCCCATCTGTGTGCCACCATGGTTGTATCTGCAAAATAAAGGCTTATATGTCCATCATCCAAGGTCCCAGAGGGGTGAGAACCTGCATCGAAGAGAGCTAAGTCATCAGGTGGCCCATTGATCTGCATCACACTTGTTATGTCCTACATACAGTACACAACATCCTGGGTGAAATCATAGGGATGTCCTCCAAATACCACGTCAGGTACACCCAAGTCAGTCAAAACCATGGAATCAAGTAAAACCAACAATCATAAGGGGAAATAGTCCTTAGAATCATGTAAAGTAAGCCATTTATTAACACAAAGCCAAATGAACAACTCTCATTGGGTATCCCCTTCAAACTTCACATTAGCTCAAGACTTTATGCAATTTGGAGAGTTTAAGTATGGAAGGACCATCAAAAGAACCTATTACGTGTGCCAGTACCCAAGTAGAGAGATATTTCCCGGAAGAACCCATCATAGATATGTAACGAATGTGAGGTGGCCATGAGGTTTACATCTGGGCATGGGGTCACTAAGATGCAAGACAATGTATGGGCTCACCTCCATAAGTGCCTTTGTAGACGGTGCGCTTGGCGATTGAGTTACCCTTTCCTTGATGTTGTTTGCATTTTGTTGACCGCCTATTCAGCTAGGTGTCAACTCATGTACCATGAAGTGTTCATCTATGTCGAAGACAATGTTGGTTCTACTTGGTGCCTAATGTTCCAGCACTAAAATTTTGTAAAACGAAATGTCTGCACCCCTGCGTGGGTTAATAATGTAATAAGTCTGCATGGATCATGGTTAGGTCAGGTGCCTGGGATGTTGCCTTTAAGGGAGTTCCTTTCACCGAGGGTTTTTTATCCTCAGGTTGTCGACTAGACAAGCTCCTGGCCGACTTCCCTTGAGTTTTTCCCTCCACACATGCAATAATTTCCTCCAAAGTGGTGAAAGGCGCTTTAATGGTTTCGTCTTTAGGTAACCTATGTCTAGGAATGTTGTAAATGACCATGCTAGACAGTGTCTAAAGTTTCGCGGAATTTCGTCAAGTCTAGATAGGTTTTTTTTTAATTAATTAAATCTTTAATGATTTAATTAATTAATTAATTTTTGAGCTAAAACATTGTAAAAACTTAGCCTTTGGGATCTTGATAGGGGTATTTGTGCTCAAAAGAAATGGAACGGCACCCCCTACACCCTTTGGCCAAGTTTCAGCTCAGTTGGACAAGTTTTGATGTGTCTAAGTCCACTCAGAGTCAGAGTCAGTCAAAAACAGCAATTTTAATTGCTAAGGTCAAATGTCAAATTATTGTAATTTGGAGTTAGTGAGTTAGTGGTAAGGTGGCAATGAGCAAGTTAGACCCCCCTAACTTACCCAAACCCATCCTAACCCTTTCAAACCTTAATCTACCCATTTAACTTTAATTTTCACCCTTTTTTCCCTTGCCCTAAGGGGAAATTCGACCCTCACTAACCCAAACTTGATTAAACATTGCTTAAACCTTAATCACTTTCACTTAAACTTTGTATGGGCCCCTCATAAGTGAGGTGCGCCCTTTCCTAGCCTCCACCTCACATGTTGGTGGTCCCCACGTCCCACTCTCACATGTGTGGGGCGCCCCTCCTTACCTAGCTCACGCCCCCCCCTTTCAAAACCTTAATCTTTCACTTTAATTAAAACGTGGGGCCTCCTCTCATGAGAGGTGCGCCCCCTCTAGCCACTCTCTCACTCCTCTTTGGGCCCCACGCCCTCCACCTCACCTTTCCACTAGCACAAACCCTAAAAGGGCGCCCTCTCTCTAGAACTTTCTCTTTCACTTGATTGCCAACACATGGCAGCCATCCAAGGCCCCTCTCTTTGCCTTTTTGGGTATAAAAGAGACCCCTCCCCTCCTCATTTGATCATCTATCTTTTGTTACTGTTATGCTGCTGAAATTTCACCCCATTCTTCTTGCTCTTGCCCACCAAGCCACCCATTCACTTTCTCTTGAGAGTTTTCTCTCATTTTTGGATCAATAGAAGAAAAGCTTTGGAGGACTATGAGAAGATCTTGGACTAGTCTGGATTTTTTCTACATCTGAGGTGATACTGTATCTTATTTTGTTGATGTGATCATTGGTAGTAGATCTTGAGTTTGATTATTCTTCTTGGGTAGAATAGCTTTGATTATTCTGGTTATTCTATGTGCATGTTAAGCAGCTTAGGGTTTGCAATTATTTCGCTCTAAGCTAGCTTCAACATCACTCTTTATTCCATGACTCACATTATCTTCTAAGTTTTGCAGGTCGCCCCAAGAGGATCATTGGGAAAGTATTCGAAGAGGAGTCTTCCCTTGCCCCTCTCTCAAACTTCTAGCTTTCTCATTTTCCATTTATTTCTGCAATCATTTCAGCTTGATTTCAGCACTTTAACATGCTTAGATAGGTCATTATTACATACTTTTCTTGCAGATTTTTGTAGGAAAATTCTCTGTGATAAGGCAGAAAATTTTCTGTAACATTTGTTGTTGTTTTTTCAGCATTTCCAGCAAGCTTTGCTTGCTGGTTTCTGCAGAAACTTACCAGCAACAAGGGGAAACGATGCTGAAATTCATCCACCAGCTTCATCAACAACATCTCTTCAGTGGGTAACGAATTTCTAACGTTTCCTTAGTGTAAATTTGTATACTTCTGTACTATTTCTTGTATTTTCTTGTACAGCTTTATCATACTAACTCATTGCCGACACCTTGGGAGTGAGCTTGGCCCAGCCAACCCCCCAATATCGTCTTGGCCAATCTTAGTCATTCATTTCTAAGTTAATTAATAAACTTTTTGTTCTTTTTGATTAATATTGTTAAGATAGTTTCTGCCTAAGCAGTAAGCCAGCAGCTTGTCCTTCGTTCATATTCAAGAACGCCTCTGTTTTCATCAGAGTGACTGGACTCAATGCCCTGCTTTCCTGTGCAGTGATATCTTAGGGATATTAATCCAAATGTGCCGGCACCTTGGGGGAGTCATCCCCAAAATCGCTTCGGCCTAAGGAAATAAATCTTTAGTTCAGTTTTGCCTTTCATTTTCGTTGCCGGCACCTTGGGGGAGTAATCCCCAATATYGCCTTGGCTAAGGGAAATCAACATTTGGTGGTTTATTTGCTTAATGTTTCGAATATCTTCTGTTGATCATCATTTGCAAATCGTATTAGTTCATATGGAATGTTAATGCTCTAGTAGTCCTTCATTTTTGCTAAGTTCATTTGTGTTTCTAAGCTCTTTCATTTTCATAATTAAGCTTAGCATATGATTAATTTGTTTATGATACTAGATGCAAGTTTGATGTTTCATTGAGCTCACGTTTTGGTCTCTTACAGCCACGTCTAGTGCACATTTAGGCTCACGGCCTAGTTCAAGTTTTGAGCTCTCCTTAGCTCACGGTTTTGGCACATTTTGAGCCCTCAAAAGCTCACGGCTTGCCTCACTCCAAGCCCACGGCCTAGTTGCTCCTAGCTCACGGCCTAGTGCTCTCTTTGAGCCTTCCCTTGCTCATGGCCCAGCCATCCTTGGCTCACGGCCTATTCACTTCTTTTGCACATACTTCACACACATGTGAGTTACGTTCTATGGTTAGATGCTTGTGGTTTTAGAACATATGATTTATGGTTTATGGAGTAAAGCTTATGGTTCTAACACTTTGCTTTTTCAATATCTAATTGCTCACATAAACACTCATCTCACTAGCCACATTAGCTCACGGCCTATTGGCTGCCTCTTGCATATAACACATCACACAATTTGTTGTTTATGGCTTCACAAGTTTAAGGTTTAAATGCTTATAGTTTAACAACGCTTGACGTGCACACATGATATCATCTTTATGGTTTAAGTCGTTGATGGTTCAAACGTTTACTGCTCACGGCCTTGCCTCTTTCTCCAGCACTTCACATACCTTTTGATTTAATGCTTAATGTTTACATGATGAAGTAGCTCACGACCTAGTTCATTTTTGCTCACGGCCCTGTTGTTGATCTTAAGCACTTAACAGACTTACATTTTGGGTTTTTATTTATGGTTTAAAGTGCTCACGGCCTAATCTTGTTTCACACACACCCTTTGGCACATCATAAGTTTTATGGTTTAACATTTCGCAAGCTAAAAGTTAAATTGCTCATGGTATTAGTACACTTGTGATATGACACTTATGGTTTAGATGTGAATGGTTTAGCACTCTTGCTCATAGTTTTATTTATCTTCCAAGCTCATACACATCTCGCACGTATCTTTATCATCTCACATGTTCATGGTTTAAACCTTTCTAAGTGCTTTAAAGTTTAATATTTCATTTCCTTTGCTAAGCATCTCACGTGTGAATGGTTTATGGTTTTTCATAACTCATTATCTTGTATAATCCTCACATGTGGCGTTTGTCTAATGGTTTAAAACATTGCGCTATAACTTGGATATTTCTTTATATGTGATGGTGTAAACTTGTGCAATACTTAGCATACATTCTGATATATCAATGGTGATGTGACTACATTCTGCAAGCACCTACGTTTCATTTTCTAATTCAATCTATCTTGTGGAATGATGATGTGATGATGGTGTAACATTGTGCAATTCTTAACTTACATTCTGATATGTTAATGATGATCTGATTACACACTGCAAGCTTCGATCATACACATTTTGCTCACGGCCTTCGCTAAAAAAGATAAAATTTAAAGGTCTAAAACTTGTTAAAAACCAACCCAACACATCTAAAGACCCACCCGAGGGTCCTAATAACCTTTAGTAACATTTTAGGGGTCTTAAACATCCTATTCCACCATCTAAAACGGGTTTGAAGGACAGTAGAGAGGGAAGTGGCGGGGGACCGTCCCGTGAGTTCGTTGGGGAGATCCCCTCTCTGGCTACTTCTTACTTGCAGTGGCGACGGGCTGACCTTGGAAGCTAGGCTGGGGACTCGTAGCCCCAGTATCTTGAGCACCGGGCAGTTATTTGGTGGATGAAGAAGTTTGGGACACACATCTAGACTAGGGGGTGGGAAACTAAAATTTTTAACAAAGAACACTTAGTTGCATAGATCACTTGTGATGTTTGGGGAAATTAGATGTATGCATAGGCAAACACACTTGTGATTTATATCATTGTTTTATCTGTTTGCTGCAGCTATATGTTCTGTCTCCTTTATGTTTACATGAGCAATTTATTTACTTGTTGAATATCTTGTTTAATCTTCTTACTGTGGTGTGGGTCAAGCAAATAGTGAGTATCCCACTTGGGGAGGCACTACTTGCCTTGATTTTTGGATGCTTTGTGTACATCTTGTTTATATCTTGTATATCTGGTTACGCTGGTGTATCTGTGTATCTTAGTTGTATATCTATGTATCTGAATTGTACATCTTTGTATCCAGTTCATTGATATATCTTTGTATCTAATCTGTAAATGTTGTAAACACTTAGAATTCTTTTGAGATTCATTGCAGCTTGTGGTTTGGGGTAGTTTAGTTTGTTTTTCTTGTAGTACTTTGCTGACCCTCAAGCCTTAGTCGACCCCATTTGCCCAACAGTAGGCACTAGTCCTTAGCAGACTTAGGAGAAGGGTTGACTGTCATATAGATTAGAATTGCATTCTGCATTGCTGCTTGTCATTATAAGCTAGTTTTCCCTTTTGGCCTGTAATAAATTAAAACTAACTCCTAGAACCCCTAACTTAAAATTAACTTAGTAACTAGGGACTACCCCCCTTGGCTTCCCTAGGAGTAAGCCTAGACGGAAGAAGTTCCAGTCAAGGTGACAGTGTGGGCTGGAACTTAGACATTGTGTCTCCGAGGGCACACTAAGTGAGCAGGACTTAGCTCACGTCTGCAAGTGTGCATTAGGACGGCAACACATTCCAAACCCCTTATTTGCCTTTTTCTTTATTTTATTTGATTGCAAGTCCCCTTAAAAAGGTTTCAAGCATTTAGCACTTCCTTTGCTTTTCATTCGGGATATATTCAATTCCTCTTTGATTGATAATGTGTTTAATCGCATTAAGACTAGGGGCAATCACCATTAATGAGGGGGTAGAGCTCAAGTATGGACTATGGCTTTTAAATGTCCTCATTATCCCATTTCTTTCTTTATTATTGGCTAGTTGCAATCTACCTCTTGGCCTTTAGCCCCTTCTCATAAGAGAATGACGTACATGCATTTTTGGTCTACATGTAACCACATTACCCAAAAGGTGGGAGAATGAATGGATCGGGGATGGAAAAGTAGTAAGTATGATCGGGAATGGTATGCTACCCCTTTCAAGGAACCACCAGTAGTACCACCTTTACCTAGGAGTGACAACAGGAGACTAGGATGCCTAGGATGGACACCAAGGTGAAACAAGGCAAAAAGCATACATTTGTGGAGGATAAATGGAACATAATCCAATTACACATCCAGTTGGTGCACAAGTAAACCATTCACATCGATTATTAGAATTTAACCCATGAGAAACCACTGAAAAGCTCAACTAGGAGGACACAATAAGAATTGCGTTGCGATAAACCAAAATATTGTTTGTTGAAAAAAGACATCTTAAACAACAAGTCGAAACTTCTTACAAACAACTAATGTCAGGTCCCAAATCAAAGATTAAGTCCTTAATACATATCGTCTTGGAAGGAAGAATCGTCCCCCCGACTCATGAACATAGCTCGATCTTCATCTCATTCAAAGATCATTCATGTCCAATGCCCGAAAGCATTGTTGATTAACATCTCATCTAAGACTCCATTGTTGTAACGGCCACTGCTAGCACTTGTGTCCTTACAAGTCATGACCTTCTCAAACCCTACTACTTTAAGGGATCTAGGTAAGATGGTTGGTGATTTTATTAACATTAGATGCATCATTTTGTATACCATTTTGTTGAATATGCCACCCATCATTATCAACTATTATATTAGGCTACTAGAAGACTTAACAATGTTCTTTCTACCTTCTTTAGGTTGTGTTATCCCCTATCCTAGGGATAACTAAGGAGATTACGTCTCGAGGCCCACAGGTCCTAGACATGAAATACCGAGAGCCATATAACTTGAGCTTGGCCTCAGAGGGCCCATCTTTTCTTCAACGCCTCCTATCTATCAGCAGCAGCAGCATCCATCCCATCGGCCTGGTTCTGAAGTAGTAGTGGGTCTTGCTCCATGAGGTAATGAGTCTGGGTATCAAGGTATGTGTCACTCTGATTCTCAAAATATTTGAATATGTGCATTAAATTCTCTTTTGTTTCATGACGTTTGCTTGGAAATTATGCCCTTTAACTTGTCCATACCTAGGGGGGTGACAGAGTTCCCTAGTAAGTTGCTTCCCTTAGGGATGAGTTGCCACTGGGTGGGTCTATGAAAGGTCATCGTCCATTCCTTCCATACTTACCACTTTTCATCATTATCCCTCTCATCTATCCCCTACATTGGTTTGGGCATTGGGTTTGCCAAGCTAGTAAGGGTTGTACCTACCTTGCCTTGTGGGAAGACAGGGCTAAAGGCCTAGAGGGTAAAAGTAGCTGGCAAAAGTTAAAAGCCAAGATGAAACCTTAAGATGCTTCGCCCAGGGATTCCCGAGAAGGCAATAAAAGGCTTCCCAGCAAGAAAAGGGGACCCATAAAATAAAATAAAACTCAAGGCCTAGTTGGTGGATAGGAGGTCTCATCATGAGCCGACCTATTAGGTCCATGGGCATGTAGCGGTATGACACTACTATTCATCTGGTCACCAAACCAGGGTAGTGGCTCTTGGTGGCATAGCCAAGAGAAGGGGGGTCTCATCACGAGCCAGCCTTCTCATTTCCGTGAAATACTTGTGGGTAACGTTGTCACCACTGGTCACCACGCCAAGACAGTGTCCTCCAACTATTCTCTTGAAAAGAAAAAACAATAAGACAAAGAGTAAAAGGCATTGAATGGGCTAGGAAACAATGGCATCCATGACAAGGTCCAGCTCACCCTCTACAGAGGCACCCACAGGTAAGACCTACATTTCCTTGTCATCATTGCACCCCTTGCCCAAACATTCCCTACACCATCTCATACATTTACATGACCTAGATTGCTCTTCACCTCGGAAATACCCCACACCAGAGGAGGATTAACCCAATAGGACATCGTCGAGCCCTCTCCAAACTTGGCTTGTTATATAGCATAACGTCTTTTGAGCATTTGTCTAGGTAAAGGGGGGTTTGATGCACATGTTTGGGTAACATGATTATTAGATGGGATTGACATTGCTATGATCCCTGTGACTTATGAACCCATGGAGGAAGTACTACTTGTTGCTGCAGGACCATGCCCAAGGGACAAGTACATATGGGGAGATGATTAGTTCGGACCTCCATGGGGCTAAAATCCCACCAGATGGATGTTGTGACCCCAGCCAGGGGCAAAGGGACACCAGAGGCTTGCACCGGAGAAAAAGGACATTCCACCAGAGACACTTTTGCAGGCCTGGACCTAGGGGGGTCTTGCCCTTCCACCATGACGTTGGCCCTTGAAGGCCCCTGACATCATATTGAGCCTTGACATCATCCAGTTAGGGTTTTGGCATGAGGACGGCTTGGTTGGCACGTGTGGCAGCTTTTGAGGCCTAACGTCTCACTTCTGAGGCCTAGCGTTCCATAATGGGGCCTAACGTCACCCTAGGAGGGGAATGACGTCATCCCTAAAGACAAATTAGGGTTTTGAATTGTTAATTTTATGTAAAACTGGATTTTTGATGTAAACTGACCATGTCGGCCTTTTTTTACCTAAAATGTAATTAAAGGTCATTGATATTGTATAAATAGAGAGTTAAGACTCATTTTTGGATCATATTTCACTCACACAAGTGTAAGGTCTAAAATTCGGCCTCTTTAAAGGCTTATTGGCTGAAATTAAGTGGTCTGCAACTCTTGGAGGAGGCTATTCTTGGTGTATTTTGGCATTTTCATGGTCGAAACTCTTCAACTAGGGTTTTGTTACTAGATTATTCTTGATGAATAAGTAAAAATCTGCAATTCTTCTTTATTTTGAATCGTTATGGTAAATTTGCTTATTCATTTCTAAGATTATGAAATTGCTAGTTTGAAACCCTAGGAGAAAAGCACATGTTATTGTCCTTTTCTTTATAATTTTTCACCTACTTGATTTTGCTAGAGAACATCTCCCTTGAAGAATACACTAGAGCCCTACCTTTGTATCACTCTAACAACATTGCTTCATTAAACTTCATACATTTTATTTCAAGTTTGATCTAAAGAAGAAAGAAATCGCTAGGGCCTAAGGTTACCTATTTTCTAGCATTTTTCCTTCTAGGGTTTTAGATGTTGAGGCCTTACGTTACTAACACCTCAATCATCTTCCCCTTCCTTTAGTTCATCTATTATCATTTGTTGTTTCCCTCTAAGAATTGTCACTGCAAACTTTGACTCCATTTACCCTAAAAGGCACTAGTTCACACCTTGCAAGTGATTGATTGGCCAAACAAACTCTTAAACCATCTACCTTAAGACTTTTACTAACTATTTCTAACTTCAGATTAGACTAACTTACTAACTAATTTGTTGTTGTTGCTAAAGATTGCTACAACCATCTATAACAACAGCAAATTCATCTTAAAAGAAAGATCAAAATTTGATAATACATTGTCATCATCGCTTCTGACAATTACTATCATTTTATCAAGTTTATGTTATCATTTCTTGCCATTTTTGAAGCATTATTGAGGTATAATTGTGTAGTTGTTGCTAAATATATATTGTTGTTATAAATACTTCTATTGCTTCAGCTTTTATATCAGCTTGTTCATTTTATCAAAAGTCTATGGTTTTATGAAGCACTAACATCATATGGTACTTGCAAATAGCATCTTTTCTTGTTGTCTTGTTCTGGGCAAGTACACTTAAATATTATTTTGCTTCATCTCATTAAAACCCTTGGAACTTTTGATTAGAGTGACCTGTGAGAGGGGTGGGACTTTCTTAATACTTTTGCCTTAGTCGTCTCAAACCCCCGGGTCACTGGGGACGTCTCCCCTAGGGTACTGCTCCTAAATAGAAAGAGGTGTCTTATTAAGGTGACGGTGAAAGGGCATCCCCCTTGTTACGCCAATTTAGTATTCACTCACCTTTGGCTTTGGGCAACTACAAATTGCGTGATAACAGGTTGAACTTCTTGTTGAGTCATAGAATTTGTATCATGTGCCCTATACCTAGTTGGGTCTTGGGGTTTTGTTTTAGTTTCTTTGGAATGCTTCAACATCTTTTTGAGAGGAGAGTCCTTCACATGATGATTAGAGGCTTGACAAGCAAAGTAAGCCTTAGGATTATTCAAGTACTGCATACTTTGCACAAAGGTTCAACCCCAATGAACAAGCTTAATGTGTCGCACAAGTTCTCCAGAAAGATAGCCTTCAACACAAACCAAAAGACCTACTTTATACATGGAACATCCCTAGTCACGGTTGAGTACCATATCAGACCATTCTGCAATAGAGTTCACATAGGATTTGGCTCAGTCCAGCATATTGGTAAACTCAATCCACAATGAAAAGTGGGTATGTTTGGGGTTAGAAGGATCAAAATCCTCATGCTAATACTGCACATAAGCTATTGAGCCCACAGTGTTCCAAGTGCCTTAAAGGAGAACTCGAGACCCAAGTAAGATTCCGGGAAAATGTTATTCTTGTTCCTCCAATGTTGCTCACACCATTTCCAAAAATCCACTTCTAAAGGCATTTTCTTGATAAAGTAAAGAATTAATCCTCATTTATGTAAAGCATATTTCTTTTAAAAAAGGTATGTATTTATCAAAAATGTTTCCATCCTCTTTCATATCTACATAAATGGACTATACCTAATCCACTACTACTCCATAGTCCATCGCTTGTTGAAGAAGCTCCTCCACTAAGGGTTTGGGATCCGCATTTTTATGTCTCATGATCACCTAAGTCAACGAGGACAGTGTCCTCATCCTATGTATTTATAGATAGTAAATTTCTCAACCTGGAATCACCCTTACAATCAATGATCAGATCTTGGGCTCTTTCTCATGTAGTGAATCTGTGGTTCCTTTTGGGTTCATGATTCATTTGTGCTATTCGCGGTCTAATTAAGAATATCGTTAAAGTTGTTAGTGTGCTCATATCTCATAGAGATAATTTGAGATTGAGATAATACTTCTTGAGTGAATTGAGAAGCATTTGTTGAGTGATTATAAGAGTTGGTTGTTTCATGAGATAGTTCTCGAACATGTATAAATATATGTCTTGATAATGAGAATGATTGAGTTTGTGTGCATTATTGCTAAATTCTATTATTGCTCCATTATGTTGGGTTTAATAATTCTTCATTTGGTATCAAAGCCAAGTTTTGTAGTCGGAATCTCTTTGTTGGACGATTGTGTGAGCCTCTTTGCATTGTGAAAGATTTGATTCAGTGCACAGTTCCAAGGGATTCCCTCTCACGTTGCCACCAAATTTATCAACAAAGAATTATATTTCTCACATAGTGAATCTGTGGTTCATTTTGCCACCAAATTTATCAACAAAGAATTCTATTTCTCACGTTGCCACCAAATTTATCTACAAAGAATTTTATTTCTCACGTAGTGAATCTGTAGTTCCTTTTGGGTTCATGATTCATTTGTGTTATTCGTGGTCTAATTAAGAATATCGTTAAAGTTGTTAGTGTGCTCATATCTCATAGAGATAATTTGAGATTGAGATAATACTTCTTGCGTGAATTGAGAAGCATTTGTTGAGTGATTATAAGAGCTGGTTGTTTCATGAGATAGTTCTCGTACATGTATAAATATACGTCTTGATAATGAGAATGATTGAGTTTGTGTGCATTATTGCTAAATTCTATTATCAACAATCAAATGTAGTGAATCTGCGGTTCCTTTTGCCACCAAATTTATCAACAAAGAATTCTATTTCTCACGTTGCCACCAAATTTATCAACAAAGAATTCTATTTCTCACGTTGCCACCAAATTTATCAACAAAGAATTCTATTTCTCACGTAGTGAATCTGTAGTTCCTTTTGGGTTCATGATTCACTTATGCTATTCRTGGTCTAATTAAGAATATCGTTGAAGTTGTTAGTGTGCTCATATCTCATAGAGATAATTTGAGATTGAGATAATACTTCTTGAGTGAATTGAGAAGCATTTGTTGAGTGATTATAAGAGATGGTTGTTTCATGAGATAGTTCTCATACATGTATAAATATATGTCTTGATAATGAGAATGATGGAGTTTGTGTGCATTATTGCTAAATTCTATTATCAACCATCAACCGTAGTGAATCTGTGGTTCCTTTTGCCACCAAATTTATCAACAAAGAATTCTATTTCTCACGTTGCCACCAAATTTATCAACAAAGAATTCTATTTCTCATGTAGTGAATCTGTGGATCCTTTTGGGTTCATGATTCATTTGTGCTATTCGTGGTCTAAATAAGAATATCGTTAAAGTTGTTACTGTGCTCATATCTCATAGAGATAATTTGAGATTGAGATAATACTTCTTGAGTGAATTGAGAAGCATTTGTTGAGTGATTATAAGAGCTGGTTGTTTCATGAGATAGTTCTCGTACATGTATAAATATATGTCTTGATAATGAGAATGATTGAGTTTGTGTGCATTATTGCTAAATTCTATTATCAACCATCAAACGTAGTGAATCTGTGGTTCCTTTTGCCACCA
>JASDQU010103197.1:18860-32472 GCA_032191745.1 Picea mariana | reverse complement strand
ATTAAGAATATCGTTAAAGTTGTTAGTGTGCTCATATCTCATAGAGATAATTTGAGATTGAGATAATACTTCTTGAGTGAATTGAGAAGCATTTGTTGAGTGATTATAAGAGTTGGTTGTTTCATGAGATAGTTCTCGTACATGTATAAATATATGTCTTGATAATGAGAATGATGGAGTTTGTGTGCATTATTGCTAAACTCTATTATTGCTCAATTATGTTGGGTTTAATAATTCTTCATTTGGTATCAAAGCCAAGTTTTGTAGTTGGAATCTCTTTGTTGGACAATTGTGCGAGCCTCTTTGCATTGTGAAAGATTCGATTCAGTGTGCGGTTCCAAGGGATTCTCTCTCACGTTGCCACCAAATTTATCAACAAAGAATTCTATTCTATCTAGAATTTCCACACAGTGAGTAGGGAAAGAAAATTTCATTTTTTTGTGTCGATGAAATTGTTGTTGTTAGAATTTATTTAGGAGAAATAGTTGGATTTGCTTAATCATTGTATTTGTGGTTTCACCGAGTCATTGGTGAATTATTTTCAAATGAGAAATTGTTGGTGTTGCTAGCAAGAGACAGATAGTTGATTCAACAACAAATTGTGGTTGTTGTTTCCAAATTGACATGTATACAACCAATTCAATTGTGGAAAATCACATAAGGACAACGTCGTAGTGATTTTGGTGTGTTGCGGCTGAGAAGAAGCGAAGTGTTGTTATAATTTTAAAGGCATGATTTGTTATATAATTCAACAACTGACATGTTGTCATAAGCTTTTATGAACTAATATGTTATATTTTTTTATGCATCCAATTACTATTTTCTTAGAAGATATACGGAAGAGCTTCATGATGTGATGTGTTAAGAATCAAAATGTGAAAGCATTGATTGGAAATTGAGAGGTTAGTGGACTAATTGAAGTGAGGTGTGAAAAAGATTTGTATATATCTTTGTTGATCAAACAGATGTCATTTATCTCAAAGTGATTCTTGATATAAAAAATTGTAAGTTGTGAGACTTCAAAAATTATAAGCTTTGTTAAAGAAAAAGGTGAAAAGTGAAAGCTTTGTAAAAAGGCTCAACATTGGCTTATTTTTTAGCACGAGAAAATTTTGTAAAATGGTTCAGATTACCCTTCACCTCTCATTAAAGGAGATAGTGAACGGAGAATTTGTTGTGATTGTATAAGTGCCACTCTTTCTTTGTACTCTTAAAATTAATAAAAGGATAATTTTTGGTGGTGCTTGAGTCCCGTTTTGGGGACAGTTGTTCTCATCCCGAGTTGACGTGGAACAACTTGCGATGATTTTGCGTCCTCTCTTGCTCATTTTCCAATAGCGATAAGCAATATTGTGTTACCTAAACTCACCAGCACAAATTATTTCTATTGGAACAAAAGAATGCAACCCATATTCATCACTAAAGATTTATGGGAGCTTGTAACTAAAGGGTATTATTATCCTTCTGATGAATAATATAGAGCATTGGATGTTAATGAAAAGCAATCTCTAAAGGAACTTATAAAGAAAGATAATGAAGCACTTTCTATCATGGCTTGTGTAGTTGAAGAATCAATATTTCCAAGAATCAATGCCACAGAATCAGCTAAACAAGCATGGGATATATTAAAGAATACATATGAAGGTGCAGCAATAGCTAAATTACAAACAATAAGAACCAAATATGAAAATGCTAAGATGCGTAGAAATGAATCATTGAACGATTATATCACAAAAATGCAGGAACTAGTTAATCAATTGAGGTCAGTAGTGAAGACATTCCAAAAAGAAGAATGCTTGAGAAAAGTTTAAGAAGTGTTGTGCCTAAATTTGAAATCGTCGTTGACGAAGACCGATTATGGGGGTCCTTAAAATTCACTTTTTTGTCGGTTCGATCCTCGAACTTGTGGGTTATAGGCCCCTGAAATGGACTTATCACGTCCCTGGCAGCAATAAAACTCAAACATATCTCCGTCGGTGCACCCTGGATCACATCTCGGAGTCTTCAATTATGATCTCGTCTCCGTGAAGTTCATAGGAACTTCACCATTTTTGAACACCCATTTCATGCAGGTCTTGCACTCCTTCCCAACACATTGCCAATTGCTTGAGCGCTTAACCTTGGCGCTAAATATCCATAGAACCACGGTAATAAACCATGCGCCTATCAGATGTCGAAACGTCAGCACCGACCCTTCCATCATAACGTTGTCTTGCCAGATTCCAACACGATTCAATAGAGTCGATTCAATAGGTCAGACTACCAACTTTTTGGGTGTATCAGGTACTGGATCATCGACCATACTCCGCGTCAACCATTGGGAACCAGAATACACCATCACTTATCACTTATTCGTCTGGTATGGTTAAGTAGTTGTCGTGCAACTCTAATCCTCCACACACTTAATGACCATCAATCTTGGTCTAAGATGAACAGCTAGATCTCCACGGTTCCATACTCTACACCATCACTTATTCGTCTGGTCCGGTCAAACTCTACACCATCACATATTTCTCTGGCTCAGTTAAATAGTTGTCACGCAACTCTAATCCTCCGCACACTTAATGATCATCGATCTTGGGCTAAGATGAACGGTTAGATCTCCACGGTTCCAAACTCCACGATATCGTTCTTTAAAGGATCATCGTCGATCCTTTCAGTGATCGACGGTGGAGTTTCTCGCTATGCCTCAGACCTGCAACTTCTACTCACGATCTCACACTCATATGCATTAACATAATAACACAGAAAACCACAAGGAAAATACACAAATTTTCATTATATTGAATCGAGCTCAAATACAAATATGGCCTCTAAGGGCCTGCCTCCCTTGGCCTGGTTTACATCATATTAGGCCCCCTCTCCAATGCTCAAAAGGCTTACATTATAATAATGAATACAACAAGGATTGAATCATTCCAGATCCGATCTATCCTCACCCTATCACTAAAATCACTCAAAACAAGAAATACACAACAAACCATATCACGGATTTCGAGGAAATCATATCCTCTCAACCACGTTGCCTTCTGGAAGGTTCTGGAATTCCAACTTGATTTGGGGGGGTTATGCTCTTACATCAGACTCCCAGGGTAGAAAAATTTTCATGATCTCTTGATCATGTGTCTTCAATTGTTGCATCACATTCACTCTGGTCTTCCTTTTTCCTCATGTATCACTCCATCATAACGTTGAGCTTCTCCTCGTGCTCAACAGTGAGCTGCAACTAAGCCTCTACAGTAACAAGTATGTTTCACCCTACTACACAATACCTTACTAAACTTCTCTCCTAAGCTCAATCTTTTGGTATTCGCTCGGTTCTCTCCTCTAGAACCTTCTGAGCACTCCTTGCTCTAGGTTGTTGCAAATCTTCTCACTCTCATGCAAAGAAATCTTTCCCTGCGCTCTGATTCCCACTTGTTGAAGACCGGTCTAGAGTTCCTTCAAATAGACCTTTCTGTGGACTCGATCCTCAAACCTGTGGGTTATAGGCCCCCAAAAAATGGACTTATCACATCCCTGGCAGCAATAAAACTCAAACATGTCTCTCACAGTGCACCTTGGATCACATCTCGGAGTCTTCAATTTCAATCTCGTCTCCATGAAGTTCATAAGAATTTCGCCATTTTCAAACACCCATTTCGTGCAGGTCTTGCACTCCTTCCCACCACCTCACCAATTGCTTGAGCGCTTAACCTTGGCGCTAAATATTCATAGAACCACGGTCGAAAACCACATGACTATCAGATGTCAGAATGTCGGCATTGGCCCTTCCATCATAACGTTGTCCCGCCAGATTCCAACATGATCTGATAGAGTTGATTTGATGGTCGGACTACTAGCTTTTCGGGCGTATTGAATACCGGACCATCTTCCATCCTCTGCATCGATCATTGGGCAACGAAATACCAGGGCCACCAGATCACCAGACCATCTGCTCGAACCTTCAAACCCTAGGGCCTACACCATCACTTATTCGTCCAATCCGATTAAATAACTGTAGTGCAACTCTAATCCTCCGCGCACTTAATGACCGTCAATCTTGTGCTAAGATGAACGGCTATATCTCCACAGTTCCATACTCCTCGATATCGTTCTTTAAAGAATCGTTGTCGATCCTTTCAATGATCGACGATGGAGCTTCTTGATATGCCTCAAACCTGCAACTCTTGCTAGTGATCTCACACTCATATGCATTAACATAATAATACAAAAAATCACAAGGAAAATACACAAATTTTCATTATATTGAATCGAGCTCGAATACAAATATGGCCTCTAAGGGCCTAGCGCCCTGGCCTAGTTTATAGTGTATCAGGGCCCCTCTCGAATGCTCAAAAGGCTTACATTATAATAATGAATACAACAAGGATCGGATCATTCCAGATCCAATCTATCCTCACCCTATCGCTAAAATTGCTCAAAACAACAAATACACAAGCATTATCACGGATTTTGAGGAAATCGTATCCTCTCAGCCACGCTGCTTTCTGGAAGGTTCTGGAATTCCAACTTTGATTAGGGTGATTTATGCTCCTGCATCAGTCACCACCAGTATTCTAGTCTCTAAAGATTTAAATACAATGAGAATTGATTAATTGAGTAATTATTTGTTAATTGTTGAAGCACCACCAGTGAACACATGGAAAATGTTTTTTCTGTAGAAATTTAATGACAAAATCAGCATGCACTATATTCTATCATACACTTAGCAACCTAGAGATAATTGTCATCTATGAACTTTGAAATGTATAAACCCACATTCAGAAAATATTATGAGCAGAAATACACATTGCCAAACACTTTTGCAGCCGAATAAACACAATGAACACCAATTACACATCCATGTAATACAAAGAAATTTAGTCAACCAGCCAGGGAAAAACCCAATGTGGGGAAACCCAAAGAGAAAGAGAGATTTTATTAGCTTCAGGAAAGTTATATCAGCAGCAACATTACAATTTCCAACAAGAGAATACCTCTAACAGCACCCAACAGTCCCACAATAAACTGTCTAGAAACCCGTGCCAAATCCGTACTGTTGTATGGTGCTCCTTTGTTGGACAGCATCTCGAAAAACGTGCCAAACAACAGTTGTATGGCCTGCTCTTGTATGGCCCTGCTGTAGCAAGAAACATTCCAAACGACCTTGATTTTTGTGCACACAATCTGCCTCGAAAATCGTGTCCTCTTCCTTGTTGTACGGACTATACGGATCCGTACAGTACGGCCTCCTCACAGCAATAAATATCAGCCACTTCAAAACAGAAAATTTCCTTGGGAAATGTGCCCAAACTCTCTTGGGAAATGCACCCAGCTTGGTGCCGGTGCTCTTTCCTCTCCTCCTCAAAGCTCTCTCGGAAATCTCTCAATCTCTTCTTCTCATTGTGTCTTGCACACTAACCAATGCATTCTCTTATAATTCGAATGTGACCTTTCACCTTCCCCATCCCTAAATCCAAAGGCCAAGATCTAATCTTGTCTTTACATGATTAAAGGACATGATTCATTCCCTCCAAAATAAATCACTTAAAATATTAAAGTACAATTTCACTTTATAACATAAGTGCACTTTATGAAATAATGTCACTTTAATATTATAACGTACATTTCATTAAAAAGTCACTTTAATAAAAAAACCACTTTAAAACAACTTTATAAAAACCCATTACAAAGTCAAGTGTCTAGTAGTGCAAATATAAGGCTACTTTCGCATACAAGACAAACATGCGGAGTATACCCGTGTTACCAACAAATTGGAAATGGGGAGGAAAAGGAAGCTGTAGCAGTCAGCCAAATTTTGTTACAAGTAACCTGCTTTGACACATTGTACCTTTTGTTCTCCACAAAAGCCTTCTGAAGAAAGTAATCATGAACATATGCTTAGGGTTCCAATGCAGCTAATTCATACAAAAACAAGTGGAATAACAGATCAAGATTGGGAACCAGCAATTGCCAAACATGCAGAGCTCCAAGATAAATTTCCACCTATCTTAGACATGGACCACTATGATTCAATAATCTTGTTGGAGATTCATGCCAAATTGACTTGTTTCTCCTGCAAGAACCATCTTTTAAAATAACATTTTTCCATGATTCTTGCAAGTGAGCTATTGTAAGGCGTTTTGAATATCTGTGCATATATTTGTTTGTCTTAATCCACAAATTACATCTATAGACTACCAGTTTAAATATTCCTCAGATAACTAAGCTTGGAAACAAAAAATAACTACTGGCATATATATGAAATTATAAATATCCGAAAGCAATCTAACTGAATATAGCAAGATCACCAAACCTGGCCAATGAGAATGCCCATTCTATGCTAGAGGAGTAATCTCCTCTTGAATTACAGCCTCTTGAGTCCCATGCTCTTTGTGCTCTTCTTTTACTTTCTGCACTTCTTTGTCCACTGGAAGTTTCTCGATCCCTTCATTTGACTGCTGCTTATTTTGTTCTTCGTTTTCTGGACAATCTGGGGTCCCATTTTTCTTTTCTTCTTCTTTATTCGATGGAAATTTATAAATCTCATGGTCTGCCTCCTGCTTATCTTGTTCATTTTTTCCCAGACCATCTATTATGATGTCTCTTCCTTGATTACATTGTTCAGACTCCCCCAGAGCATCAACCATCACACCCCCTAATTGCTTCACTTCTTCCCCGGCACTCTCCACCATCTCCCGATCCTCTCTCTTCTGTCCAGTCTCTTGAGAATGAAGCACCTCTGCTTGCTTTATTTTCTGTCCATTATCTATGGACACCTGTTGCGGATGACTCTGTTGGTCTTTCATATCTGTTGCCGATGTATTCTCTGCAGATGCTAATTGTTTTATTTGCTGTCCATCATCTGTGGACATCTGTTGTGGATGACTCTGTTCGTCTTTTATATCTATTGCCGATGTATTCTCTGTGGATGTTACTTGTTTTATTTGATTCCCATCATCTATGGACATCTGTTGCGGATGACTCTGTTCATCTTTTATATCTATTGCCGATGTATTCTCGGCAGATGTTGTCTGTTGTCCATTCACAGCAGTTTTTTCCCGTCTCTTGCCCATTTTCTTTCTTGATTGCTTCCGCCTTTTAGTCTTCACAGCTGTTCGCTCTCCAGAGGGTTGGTCAAATGCTCTTTCCCTCTTTAAACCAGAATGAACAGCAAGATGTGTGCTATTTGTGCCAGCTCCAACGTGGCAGCTAGTAGGATTTGTAAATGTACCTGGGGAACCTAAACCAGATGAAACACATCAGTAATCTGTTCCCTATCTTTACAACAGTTGGTAAACAAGTAAAATAGAGCATTATCAGAAATTTCAAGAGACTGAAAAATAATAAGCAACCAAGAACAACTTACAATACTGTGTTTGGATGGCTGACAGCGCTGTTCGGGCAGCCTTAATTTCTGCTGTCTTCTTATTTTTTGCAGGACCTCCTACATAGGAAATCCCTGCAATCTCGACAGTAGAAGTAAATATGGATGTATGTCCCTCCCCTGTCTTCTCACAGCAATAACAAGGAACTGGCAAGTTCAGCTTCTGTGCATACTCCTGAAGTAGGTTTTTACAAAGTCCTGACTCAAACTGGCATGACAACATAATTTGTAAGACGGAAGCTTTGCTGCTTTTTAGAAAACATCAGAACAGTCACCTACTCTTCTTTAAAAGAACAATCAAAATGCACATATAAATTCCAACAAATAGCATCACCACCAAGAGCATAAGATATTTTTTTGGGAAAACTGTGGATATCCTTGTAAACATGACATTTGGGATGACATTGCCCTGGTATTGTTTGTTGCATCATATAGATGATGTTTTACCCTTGTATTCTTCCATCATGTTGATGATATTACATTATTAGGAACAGATTATCAGATCCCAGTTATATGCGCTGTGTAACATACCCAATACCCTCTGTGCACTTTGAAGATATGGGCTACTTCTTTTAACCCGTGTTACCAACATCAGCAGCGGCAAAATATTGCCGAGGGTCCAAAAAAAAAATATCGGCAACATCGGGGAAAATATCACAAACTATCGGAAATTGTCGTAAGAATGAAAAAAATACAAAAATATTCATTTTTTCTCAATTTTTTAAATATCTAAAGCATCAACAACATCAAATAAATGCATTTCCACATAAAATGATAAATATGAAAAGAGAACTGATATATAAGATCTATAAAATGTCTAGTAAACTCGAATACATCACAGATCAACACTGAATCATGTCCTGACTCTAAAGTCTCAAAATATCATCAAAAAATATAACAAATGTATCTCATCATCATAAGTCATCTAGAATGAAATCAGATAAATAAACTAATGATTCCCTCTGCCCCTTTTATAGGCAAGGTGGTGGCTCTAGAAATAGATTTTCCTTTAGAGGAAGAAGGCCCTGGGGCTGGCATTGGACTCTGATGTCCTGTAGAAGAAGCATGAGCTAGACTCTGGTGTCCTCTACTGGTGCTACTGCCAAGTACAACTCGCTCTGTCGGAGTCCGTGAAGATATATTCATACGCATCCATATGAATCCAAACCATTATACACAAATATGCAAAGCTTCTCATGTAAATAGCAAGGGAGCATATAACCAAAATAGCATCGAGTGCAATCCATCTCTGAACCAAAATACATCAACAAAGAGGCTGTAAATGGCCTCTAGAGTCCAAAAAAAATCATGCTACAACAAATAACTACATATCAAAATCATCGCCTATATTAGGATCCTCATAATCAATGTCATCCTTTAAGCATTAAAATAAGAAAGAAAAAACTTAACATGCCTAATAAGTGATTTTACTTGAGTGAATGATACATTTTTACTAGGGTCATGACAGAAGAGTTCAACAATCAATGCTACCAACATCGAGGTACATAGAGGGCTTGGTGCTCTTGTCTAAATGCCAGTTCCATACACTCATACACAATAGAATCTAGTGGAAATGTTGCAATACTACTAATCTTGAAATCCTAAAAACCATTAAGTCTATTGAATTTTGAATGGGCCCTAAAATTCTACTTTCTCCATATAAAGTCCAATGAGGTTGAAACCACTCTCAAACATCTCGAGACAATTAATGGTAATGTTAAAAATTTAAGTAAAAGGATGAAAATGAAAGATAATATTACCATAAATTAGTAGATTACTAGCCTCTTCTGTTTGCAAAATGACAAAAAAAAACTAAGTTTTCAGCTCTTGCTTGCCTCTTGCTCCTTTGCTCTCCAAACCCCACACTATGTTTGCAAAATGACACTTTAAAACCCAAAAATCGACTTTTACTCCATCACTTTCTGTTGCCCTGCGACATTTTCAATCGAATCGCAATATTATCGTGCTATTTTAGAAAATATCGTGATATTATCGCCAAAGGAAAATTTAGTGATATTTTTCAGGCGAAAATATCACCAACTCTCAAAAAGGCGATAATATCGCAATGTCGGCAATATTATTGCAATGTTGGTAACACTGGTTTTAACCACCCAAATTCGCACCAATTTATTAAGGAACAGAACTCATTGTTTGCTTATTAACTATTTACCATAAATGGGCATGATAGTACAGATTTATGCATCATAAATTTAACTGTTCAATTATTCATGAAACCATAAATCATAAATGCAAGCTAACATAGGCGATGAGAAGTACAAACTGGAAATTAATTCAACCGCCGCATAAACAATAACAATTCAATATTAATTCAACACAATTCATAGATACATTTATAAAAACTTGTCCATCTGGAATTGTCCAACAACTGGCTGCAAAAGGAGGGATGCTCCACCTAACCATAGGCTCCCTACTGCACCAACTCTCTCTGCAACAGAGGCCACCCCCAAGCTAAAACTATGAATCCACAAGGGCGAACTCTTCCCACGGTTGGCTCTAATTTCTCTTCTCACAGCCCAATTCCCAATCTCACACTAATTAATTACACCCACAGCAATTCCCCATCCACAGCCATCTTCTCCATCAACATACACAGCCCAAAGAACAGGATTGCCTTCTCTACTCAGCAGTCCCTCGGGCTATCCCACTTCCCTCCAAGGATTTAGCACAGGCTAGCCAGGAAATCTCACTAGTAGGATTCCAGGGATTCCAAGGTAATATCAGCAAGAACAATTTCCTCAATGACAACAGCTAGCAGCCACAATTCTCACATAATTCATGGTTGGGGATTTCCATAATTCGAATATAGTATGCCCATGCAAGTTCGCTCAAGGATAATTCTCCTAACTTCCCCAAAAAAAGGACAATTCATAGGGTAATTCACACTTCTAATAGTTTGGCTCTTTGATAACTCGAACAACAACCAACATTCAAACTCCCCTCTCAAACCTTCAACCCCAAAAATAATAATTCGCTTGTATGGAAAAGGTAAAGCTTTTAGTTGCATGGCATGAAGGGGTATGTAACCTTACAATGGCCCATGTAATTTCTTCATGCTCTAACCCCCCAAGGCTTAATTAAACAACAATTAACTAATAATCAAGGGACATAGTTAAGTAAATAAATACTTGAGTTATAAATCATTTAGTAAGGTCATTTTCCTTAACCTACCTAAGCCCCCTTGTCTTTCCTCTCTTGTAGAATCATAGTCCCCTTTCTTTTTTCCTCCTCTTCTACAGTCGGTGATCTACTTTTTATTAACATTCACCAATCTACTTTTTATTAGCATTCACCGTTCTATTACAAATTACATTGTTAGATATTGTAATGTTGATTTCATTAATGTATTAGGTAATAATATCATAAAGTGGAAATAAGTCATATACAATAAATGACATTAATGATAAATGTAATTAAGAAATTAGGTGAGTGGTTCCTAACATGAATAATGGAACTTGCTAGATATAAACATAACACCACTTTATGTAGTTGAGACAGACATTGATATAATACATCTCTCATTCATGCTCTCTCACTTGTCTCTCATATATTATCCATAGCATTATTTAACATGGTATTGGAGATATGGTGATGGTGGCCTAGGGAAACATCAAAGTATTATGTCAAGACTCAAGAAAAAGACTGGCACACCAGAGAATTTGGAGAGAAAGAGACAGATAGAATTGAGAGTCAAGGATGGATCCATACAGCCAGGAAGAAGGAAATGTACAGATGATCTGCACACACAAGAAGGAAGAAGAAATTGAATTAATTGCAGCCTACTCAAAAATCCGTACGTCGACTTGAGCAATTAATGAGTACATGTGAAATTTCTCTAAACCCAGTTCACTAAACCAATTAAATTTTTTGTTGACTGATTATATCAGGTTTTCTTCACAAATAAATAATACACAACAGAAAATAATAACCAGGAACTTAACAGTAAAAGATAACAGCAATCACATCACATGTACACAAGTAATTTTTGGACAATTCGTCCCTGGAAAAACCCAAGAGGGAAAACCAGTGCAGCTTATTTGGATTTTATTATTATTGAGCAGGAAAATATAGAGATCTCTTACAATAAAATTGGCCCAGCCAAATGCCAAACCTCCTCAATAAATATACGACCCCTTTCTGCAAATCCTTCTAAGCCAAACCGTGCCAGAAGATACCCCTACGTGAGCCTCTACGTAATTGTACGGCTGTCTGCATGGGTTCTACGTCACCTAGTATAGCTACTCTCATATATGTAGGAAAAGACCTCTACAATGCTAAAGATGTGTGCCAATCTCAATGTAGAAGCATCCTCTGTATCCTTGCAAACTCTCTCTCCAAACCCTCAAGCAATTCTCCTCTCTCTCTCTTCAGAAAATCGCCCCTCTCTTGTGCATAATGCCACCCTCACCAAGTCGATCTCCTTTTTACTCAATCAGCAAGTGAGAAACCCTATCTCCAAAAGGATGGAGGGCCAAGATTGATCCTCACACACCTTATGAGATCAATGGTCAAGATTAAAAGACCACAACTTAAATTATTTCTCACTTTAACTTTATAAAAAGTACTTGTTATCGCACGGTTTGTAGGAAAGGTCTAAGGAGCTTGAGTCAAGGCTTGAAACCGGCGTAACAGGAGCTTCCCCACCCACTGTCACCTCGATGGGGAGCTCTTTCTATTTAGGATGGTTGGTCCAAGGGAGACGTCCCTATGTAATCTGAGTTTTAGAGGGGCTAAAGGATAATGGATCAAGGTAAGAGATCCCCTTTCACAGATTACTGCCAATGAGATAGTCAAAAGCCTCAAGAGATGTTCCACTGATGATGCACCTATTTGCGAGACAAGACAAAGACAACTAGAGTATGTGCTTGCAGTGGGTTAGTACTTCATAAGCATTAAAGACTATCTTCAATATATGAGCAATCATTGGATATAATTATTGACGAAGTCAATGATTATTAAACAAAGATAAATATCTTATATCACTTCTTCAATAAATTCACCAAAAGATAAGAGCATCCAATGTGTAAAATTAGATCCTTGTCATATCACAATGCTGCAAATATCAAATATGCTCACAATAAATAGGTTTGTTGTGTCACCTATATTGTTGCTACCATAGATGTGACGTCAAGCATTAGTGTTTAGGTCAAAAGAAAGACAATGAGTAAAACGTTTTATCCAATTAGCTTGAAGATGCAATCAATAACTCAATGCCTATCAAAAGAGGTGACAGAAGTCACAACGTTGCATGCCAAGCAAGAGGTTTAAAAGGTGTGACGTCACCTCTATAAGTTTGCTGCAGTCACTATGACGTCAGCCCTATCAACAAATCAATTTGAAAGGGAAAAGAGTACAACGTTTTACCAAACAATCTTATAGATATAGTCAATGGCTCAAAACCAATCAAAGAAAGGTGACAAAGTCAAAACGTTGATGTCAAAACAGGAGAACAAAGCATGTGACGTCACCTATATAAAATTTGTTGTCTGCAACTTAAGGTTAGCTAGCCAAGAAGTGGACGTTTTGTCAAATTCAACCAATGAAAACTTGTAAAACCTCTATGGCTATGATAAGCTGACTAGGCCGCACTTTTCTATCCAAACACAAGTTGAAATCAGCAAGACGTCAGCTTATTAGGGTTAGTTCAAAACTAGCTAGGGTTAGACGCTAGGTTAGTTAGGGTTTCAATTTAAAGGTAGTTTGAAAGAGTTTAAGGCATAAACAAGCTCAAGAAAGAGTTTCTAGACTAGTGCCTTGGGTTAATGGAGTCAATGGAGATGAGACTAATGATTTAGGAAGAACTCAAACTTAAGGACAAGAGAGCTAGGGTTTGATGGTGTTGCTATGGCAAGGCCACCAACCCTAAATCCTAAGAAGGAAAGACTTACCTAGGTGTAGCTAAAGCTAGGCCTAAAGCTTCCTCTTCTCTCCTTAAGACTCCTTTGGCAAAACGGCTAGCTTACAAACACAAATCTAGGGCTGAAAAGTGTTGCTTCATACAAGGCTTTTCAAAACCCTAGAAGTAAACCCTAGGTGTAAACTAAATTAGGCCGAGGACAACTTCTTTCTTCAATTTGTGCTTAAAACCAACTCAAGATAAGAGGGAATCTAGTGTAGCTATGGCTAAGCTAAAATTCCTTCAAATCAAATGGCTATAAGCTTTATTCATGGGGACATGAAGCCACGACCTACTTGTGTGTTGGCTCCCTAGGGTTTCAAGGATTA
>JASDQU010103197.1:0-17502 GCA_032191745.1 Picea mariana | reverse complement strand
CAATCACCCCAACAGTGGTCAAGTGGATTAGTGTAAGATCCAAGCAGTCATCCGAAATGAAAGGAACCTAATGCATACATAAGAAGGTTATAATGATCAAATATGACACATACCATGATACCTCGGACCAATTACCTCATGGAGCAAGAGTCCTTTCTGATGCAAGCCCAGGCCGATAGTGATGGAGGCTGGTACTGCTGACAGGACAAAGTTGGCTGAGAAGAAGAAGATGGGCCCTCCAAGGCCATGCTCAAGTCGCTCCTGCTCTCGGTACTCCATGTCTAGGACCATGTGGGCCTCGAGACATGATCTCCTAGTTATCCCTAGATATCGGGGATAACAATACTCATTAAGTCAACATTAAAATATAACCTATTTAATGTACTTTTTCCTAAGTACAACTTTAAGAAAAAGATTAACCCATCAACTTGGCTAAGTTTCATTGTCCTCCTCTATGCTAGGACACCATGCATGGTGAAGACCTTCCTTGTTATCCAATCTCCACACTCCCTCTTAGCGAGGAAGGGATTCTGCCTCAACCCCATCTAATCTCTGAACTTCATAAACTTATGCCTGCTCAGTGCCTGGGTAAAAATATCTGATATCTGCTCATCAGTCTATATGTAGTCAAGCCTCACGGCTCCTCCTTGGACACAATCCTAAATGAAGTGATACCTGATGTCAATGTGCCTGCTACGATCATGAAACACCGAATTCTCAGAGAGCTTCATGCAACTCTGGTTGTCACAGTGAATCACGATTCACAGTAGCTTCTAGCTCATGCCTGAACAATCCCAAGAGTAGCTTCCTCAGCCACAATGCCTCACATGTTGCCAAGCTAGCAGCCATGTACTCTACCTCAGCAGAGCTTAATGCCACTAATCTATGCTTCATGCTGAACCAGGAAATGATGCCCAATCCAATGTTGAAACAACAACCCAAAGTATTCTTTATGTCCTCTACACATCTTGCCCAATCAACATATGTAAAGCTTGTCAATCTCACTCCACCACTACGCTCACATAACATGTACTCCACTGTACCACTGAGGTAGCTAAGCACGTGCTTTGCAGCTATCCAATGGACTCTCCGAGGGTCCACCATGAACTGACTCAAAGAGTTTACTGCAAACCTGATATCTGGCCAAGTGTTGACCATATACATGAGCGATCCAATCAACTGACGATAGATAGTGGGGTCTACTACCTTTGAATCTGATGCATCAATATTCCTCCAATTCGTGACTAGTGGCGTGGACATGGGCCTACAATCTGTCATCCTGAACCTACACAAGATCTCCACTGTATACTTCCCTGGTCCCAAGAAGAAGCACCCATCCTGCTGCCATACCTCCAAACCAACTAAGTAATGCATCAACCCAAGGTCTTTTATCTCAAACTCAGCTGCAAGGTTTGCCTTGCAGTCTGCTATCAGTTGCTCATCCCCTGTCAAAAATAGGTCATCTACATATAACACCAGTATGAGAGGCACCTCCCGTGCAAGAAAATACAGGTTCGAATCAACCTCGGTCCGTTGGGAACCCATCTCCCTCAATTAGTTGTTTATCCTCAAGTACCATGTCTGAGGTGCCTGCTTGAACCCATACAAGGCTCTCCTCAGTCTACACACATATGTCTCTCTGTTGCCTACCTCAAATCCCTCTGGTTGCTCAACATATACCTCTTCCTCAACAACTCTGTTAAGGAAAGCGGTCTTCACATCCATCTGGTGAACGCACCAGCCCTTCTCTACTGCCAATGATATGACTGCTCGAATAGAGGAATACCTAGCTACCAGGGAGAAAGTCTCCTCATAGTCAACTCGCTCTTGTTGTGAAAATCCCTTTGCCACGAAGCGGGCTTTGTACTTGTGCACGTTTCCATCTATTGCATGCTTTACCTTGTAGATCCACTTGGATCCAACCAGCTTCTTTCCTTCTGGCCTAGGCACCACCTCCCATACATCATTTTTCCTAATGGAGACATATTCCTCCATCATGGCCTCCTGCCACACTCCATGTTGTACAACCTGCTCATATGTGGAAGGCTCTGCATCAATAAGTTGTGTCATCAATGCCACATACCCAAGTCTCTCTGGTGGTTTACTTCGTCCGAAGTCTCTCTCTGGAAACCCTGCCAACCTAGAATCATTGATTGTGGACTTAAACCACTTAGGTCGTGGCCTAGTACCTTGTTCATGTGGAACTGCATCACGTTGCTCCTCCTCCTCGTCATCTAACTCTTGATGATCATGTCCAACAGTCTCTCTCTGAACACTTGTACCTGATTTTGTACCCTATGTCTATTAATGTGATCCTATACTCTAACAATGTTCCTCCTCTGTCTTGACCCCTGAGTCTTGTCCCTACTGGTCCTCTAAATGTGCTGGAAAATTACTCCACCTCCTCAATGCACACTCCTCCTCGAACAGTATATCCCTACACACAATGATCTTTCTGTGTGCTGGCAGAAAGATCCTGTAGGCCTTGGAAACCTCGCTATAACCAACCAAAATTCCCTTGTCTATTGTGGGGTCCAGCTTCATCCGCTTCTCTGAGGGTACATGACAGTAACATACGCTGCCCAAGATGCGAAAGTGACTCACATCCGGCTTGGTACCCATAAATACCTCCTCATGTGTCAACTTCCCCAAAACTGTGTGGGGACTCCTGTTTTGAATATAAACAGCAATGCGACTAGCCTCTACCCATAAAAACAGTGGAAAACCCTGATCATGTATCATCGCCCGTGTTGCTCCAACTATGGTTTTGTTCTTTCTCTCAGCCACTCCATTCTATTGAGGATTGTAAGGAACGGTGAGTTCCTTCTTGATCCTCGCTACTGCGCAATAATCCACAAACTCCTTGGAGATGTACTCACCCCCGTTGTCAGATCTCAAGACCCGAATCTTCCTGCCGGTTTGGTTCTCAACCAGAGGTCTGAACTCTTGAAATCTATCGAAGACTTCATCCTTAGCCTTCAAGAAGTACATCCAGGTCTTTCTAGAGTAGTCATCAATGAATAGAACAAAGTATTTGAAGCCACTCACTGACTCCACGCTCATCGAACCACATACGTCAAAATGTATCAAGTCCAATACTCCCTTGGACTTGTGCTCGCTCGGTGGAAATGGTCTCCGGGCATACTTTCCCATTGCACAACCCTTGGGAGGGTTATGCCTCTCTGTTGTGAACTTAGGCAATCCAGTGACTGACTGTCTCAAGTGCCACAGCGCACCAAAGTGTAAGTGCACCATCCTCCTGTGCCACAACTCACCCATATCTGTGGTTGTACTAACCAATGCTCTCCCTAGCTAAAACTAAAGTTTGTACACCTTCTCTTCTCAAACCCCAATCATCCTATTCATCTTCTCGCTTCACCCCGTTGGCCTGACGAACACCCTTCCCTTACAGAAGCTGACCTCATACACTTTATCCTATAGAGCAGAGACCGAGATGAGGTTCTTAGTCAACCCCGGAACATATAGTACGTCAGCAAGCAGGAGTGGTTTACCCGACTGCCTCTGAAACGAAATTGTACCAACCCCTTGCGCCTTGTAGCGCCTGTCATCTCCAAGCTCTATAACCAGATTCACACCTCCCTCCTGTAGCCTAGTGAAAAACTCCTTGCGCTCTGTCATATGACAAGATGCTTCGTTGTCCACAAACCACATGTCTGAGACTGTTGCACTAGATATACAAGCTATGAAGCAAAAATCCTCCTCGAAGCTTTTGGCAAACTCTTCCACTGCTGCAGATGTTGCCATCTGCGGTTGGTTTTTCTTTTTCTTCTCTAGACACTGTGAGGCAAAGTATCCCATCTTGTGACACTGGAAACATTTAACTTTAGAAAAGTCAATGTTCTTCTTCTTCCCACATTTCTTCTTCTTGCCCTTGCCTTTGCTTGCAAGAGCCAAGCCTTCTTCATCCACAATCTATGGTGAAGATGATGATTCTGACTGACCAAGTCTAATCTCTTCCTGCACGAAATCATCCCATAGTCATTGCCATTCAGGTAACTTCTTTCAAGCTACCACTCCACGGACAAAGACATCCCATGACTTCGAAAAACCATCCAATGCAATACACATCAACTCAGAGTCCTCGGTCTTTTCGCCAACTACTGCAAAAATCCTCCTCGAAGCTTTTGGCGAACTCTTCCACTGCTGCAAATGCTGCCATCTGCGGTTGGTTTTTCTTTTTCTTCTCTGGACACTGTGAGGCAAAGTGTCCCATCTTGTGACACTGGAAACATTTGACTTTAGAAAAGTCAATGTTCTTCGTCTTCCCACATTTCTTCTTCTTGCCCTTGCCTTTGCTTGCAAGAGCCAAGCCTTCTTCATCCACGATCTATGGTGAAGATGATGATTCTGACTGACCAAGTTTGATCTATTCCTGCACAAAATTATCCCATAGTCATTGCCATTCAGGTAACTTCTTTCAAGCTACCACTCCACGGACAAAGACATCCCATGACTTCGAAAAACCATCCAATGCAATACGCACCAACTCAGAGTCCTCAGCCTTTTCGCCAACTGCTGCAAGTTCATCTCTGATCTGAGTTATTCTGTTAAGATAAGGAATCACACCCTCACCTTTGGCCATCTTGGTCCCACACAACTACTTGCGCAGAGCCATCACCCTGTTTTCATTGTTGTTTTGGTATAGGTCACTCAGGGCCTTCCACATATCTTTTGCGGTAGTCTTTCCTGAAAGATGCGGGACCACATGATCCTTTATCCCATCAAGAATCAAGCTCTTTGGTTTTCCCTCACCCTTCTTCCAGATGGCTAGTTGGGTTGCATCTGTAGGAGCAGTTGCAATCTCTGGTGTATGCTCAAGGACCTCATTGACCTCCAACACCATAGTCATCCTCTCTTTCCAGGTGAGGTAATTCTCACTGTTGAGACACTGGAAGCCTATCCTCAACCCTCACACTCATGGCCATTTCCGAAAATGATTATGTGCTGCAATATACCCTTATGTTTTGCAGATCTGAACTCTTCTAATGCAGATCTATGTTTTCCTTTGCAGATCTACACTTCTATGTTGCGGATTTGAACTTTTGTGCTACAAATTTGAACTTCTATGCTGCAGATCCAAAACCCTCTGTTGCATATCTGAACTTTATGTTGCAGATCTGAATGTAATGTTGCTTCTTCAACATATAGTATCACTATATTAATGATGGCATCACCATATAGTGTCACTTGTACAACCGAATTGTCACCAGTTACCACTTTCCGTCCTTTGTTGTTCTCTATAATTAAAGACAAGGTGTTCATGTTTGGTCATGTGTTGAGAAGCTTCAAAACCAAGAAGAGGACAAAAGTGCAGATGAGATAAGATAATTTTATTAATGTCCAGCAAGATGACCACAAACAGGTCAAAGAGATTGCTAAGTACAATAGTAAAAAATACAAAGTGGGAGCACAAAGGCTGCTCCTATAAAATAAATATAAAATCGGCAAGGTAAAAACAAGAACTAAACTATGTTGTACTAGATAAGATTCTATAGTCTACTACAATGAAACGGGAGAGCAAATCGATGATGCAAAAACATTGGAGTATTATTCAGAACCAAAGAATAACTCCTCCAATAACGGGAGCGGGGATGATATCTCGCTTGAGGGGTGTTGTACTGCCAAATGTGCAATATGAGATGGTCCAACATTCTCATCAAAAAGGCCTTTGGTGCCTACTATAGATCTTACAAGCTCTTCAATTTTCTTAAGACAAGCAAGGCAAGACTTGAATTGATGGCCCTCCTTATGATAATAGTTGTATACGACTCTTTTCTTCTTGGAGGATTCCAGGTATTCCCCTCTATCCCAACCAAATTCAAAATTAAGAGGGTTTGAGACACCCTTTGGATGGGCTTAATCTCTGGGAGATAATTCACACATATTCCTCTAAGGAACTTAATGTTGAATGAGATTAGAAAAAACTACTTCAAGAGAAGGAGTTACAAGATTCTTCACAAATAATGGAATATTGGAGAATATAAGAGCAAAAAATTTGAATGCTGGAGAGAGATTCGGAACCATACTTACAAGTTTTGAATCTGATTTGCCTTTCCCTCCTGCTTGAATAATGTCCTACTTCAAGTTTTTAAACCTTGAAATATACTCCTTAACAAAACCAAACGAATACCTGATCACTGTTGTTAAAGTAAATGCTTATAATAGTCAATTAGATATTAGACTTAGGCATTAATAAAGTCAATTTGACTTTAGTTTATTTTATGCTTCTATGTCTTATTTCACTTTATTGTGTTTCTCGATCTATCCCACCACATTCATGAAGTGGATTGACTCGACTTGCTCATAATCCTGTATAAGAAAGCTTTCGCTTTTTCCTTATGATACACATTACGGAGAACTCTTTCGAGTTATCTTGGTTTCTTTATGTGCTCGATTTCCGTAATATGGTATCAAAGCTCAACTAGAGCTATGGAGATTGAGAGAGTGTGAAGACCTAGGGATTGCTGCCGACAGAGACAGATCAAGGGATCGCTAGCATAGCACATCAAAAAGCCAAAAGGGTTTTACTGAAAACATGTATTGTCTTGTTTTAATTCCAAAGTAAGGTCAATTTTTTTTAAATTGGAACTCCATTTTCAGCTACCATTCCCAGCCGCCATACAGAATGGTCGTATAGTGATACAAAATTGTACAAATCTGTACAATTGTATGAAATTGCTCATAAAAGTGTTGTAAAAGTCAATTTACAGCCCACATTAGTCTTATTTCTCAGTTTTCTTAACAGTCTAAACAAACTGGAAGCAGATTGAAGCTGTTTTTTTCCTATATTGGTGCCCAGATTTGCAAATCTGAAAGTTTTAGTTGCTGATTTGTTACTTTTCAGCAGATCCAAGGAGAAATTGATTTTTTTGGTGCTATTTATTAATAGATCTGAGTGATTTTGAGTTGGTGGTGAGCAGATTTGCCTAGATCTACATGTTTTCAGCTGGTTAAGAGCAGATCTAAGTCTTATTGGGCTGGTGGTGAACACATTTGCCTAGATCTACGTGTTTTTGGACTATTTGCGGGAAGATTTATTATAAATCTGCAAATTTTTCAGCATATTATTATGTTCTTGGTTATTTTTAACCTTCACCTATGGCATCTTTACCCAACATCATGCTGGAAGAGAGTCAGAGATTCATAGGCAAGAACTACAACACATGGCAGTAGGAGATGTTGGCCATTTATTAGTATAGGTGCCTGGCAAATATTGTCCTTAGTAAACTTACCCGACTACAATTGTAGATAAAGACCAGGATAAGTTTGATGAGAAAGACAAAGAGGTTGTGATGTTCATTAAGTTGTACGTGACAGATGAGATGCTTACAAATGTCCAGACAGGTAAGACTTCCTCAACGATCTGGACACATTTGAAAATTTGAGGCATCAGACAAGGGCAGAGCCTTCTTCCTGAAGAACATGTTGTTTTTGATGATGATGGATGAGCATGCATCCCTCTAGAAGCATTTGCTCAAGATCAAATATATTTGAGAACAATGGATGGCATTGGTCGAGAGATGGAAGAAGAAGACATGGTGGTAATCACACTGAAAAGTTTAACACAAGTTGATAAGCACTTCTTGAGACCCTGAATATGACATACGAACTTTGACCTAAAGTTTGATGAGCTTTTCAATAAACTCTTACAACAAGACAGATGGAAGAGACACTTCGGTAGTAGTAGTGAGATCGAGGGTTCTAAGCAAGACTTTGCTACCAAATTAAAGGGCAAAGGAAAATGGGCCAAGAAGAAAGGACATAGCAGCAGTGAGGATGTCACCAAGGATTAGAAAACCATTAAATGCCATTATTGTGGCAAGGAAGTCCATATGAAGAAGCACTGCAAGAAGAGGTTGGTTGACCAAAAAACCAACCAGAGAGGGCCTCAACAGTGGGTGCATGTCACAAAGCATACAGAGGAGAGGGAGTCATCCCTCTATGCATTTATGGCCACAACACAAGCAGATCAGCCTAAGTCATTAGCTTAGTTCATCGATTCAGTTGCATCATGTCATTTCACCAACAAGCATGACTGGTTGTCAAAAGACACATCTTGTTCTTCCATGGATTAAATGATCTTCAGTGGTGGGGAGGAGTATACAATTGTTGGCAAAGGAAATGTGTGGATTTCCTTTGGAGGAAAAATGCTAATCTTCCTCAATGTATACTACCTGCCAGGTATGGAGCTTAATCTACTCTCAATTAGTCAGATTATGCGTCACGGCCCCCAGCTAGATGTCAACTTTAGTAATCACAAGTACTACATAGTTGACAAGGAGACCAAGAAGACTATTTCTCTTAGTGTCGAGGACTGAGGATTGTTCAAGTTGGTGGATATTGGATAGGTTATAGAGAATGCACTAGTATCCAAGAGTGCATTAGATATCAGTACACTATGGTGTCGGAGGTATGGGCACCACAACTTAACCTACCTCTCTTAGTTGGTATGAGAGAATCTGGTAGATGGACTTCCAGAACTTTAGCAACAAATCCAAGGAGATTGTGGAGTTTGCCACACAGGGAAGCGACACAAAGCACCATTTGATGAAGGACAAGTGTGGAGAGCACAAAGGGCCTTCAACCGATTCATGCGAACATTTGTGGACTAATGAACATGGCATCAATCACCAATGCAAGGTATTTCCTTTTGTTTGTTGATGATTACAGGAGGAAAATGTGGGTGTACTTTTTGAAACTAAAATCTGACATGTTTAATAAATTCCAAAAGTTCAGCCTTGGTAGAAAAAGAGTCAAGTTGTCACATTACCTCTCTTAGGTCTGATAATGGTGGCAAATTTTCTTCCAAAGAATTCAATAACTTTTGTGCTAAACATGGGATCAAAAGACAGTTCACTACACCTTACACTCCACAACAGAATAGAGTTGTTGCAAGGCGGAACCGCACTATCACAAAGATGGCTAGGTGTATGTTGCAGAACAAGTTTGTTCCAAACAAGTTTTGGGCTAAGGTAGTGTTTACAACAGTATACTTATTGAATAGATCTCCAACGATGGTGGTAAAGCAAAAGACTCAAGAGGAAGCATGGTCTAGAAGAAAGCCCAAAGTCATCCATCCTAAAGTCTTCGGTTCTACTACCTACACTTGGATTCCAGATGAAAATAAAAACAAGTTAGATAAAGAGCAAAAACATGATGATCACAAGGTACAGCGACAATCATAAGGCCTACAGGTTGGTTGATATTGACACCAATAAACCAATAAGGTGTGCTTTAGTAGAGATGTTGTTTCTGATGAGGAAGTTGGATCTTTCCACACTTCTCTCAAATTCAAAATTACTAAGCAACCCGTTAACTGTTGATATTATGGTAGTTGCGGGAGGTATTAACCTCCATGTGTAACCTTTGACTAGAATAGAATGTTCCGGAAGCAAGAGAAACCCTAAACAGATGTGTGAAAACCCTAGAAGACATGTCAGCTCATAATATATATAATATTAAGGTATTATCCTGCAGGAAGACAAGTCGGCTACACAGGAAAAAGATAAACAGAAAATATAATTACCAGAAAGTCAGGTCGACCCAGCCAGAAAAGTCACTGGACAGATTAATATAAATAGAGGATGTCTTGGCTCATTTGTTCACTCACTCTCACTCAGAAAACCAGAAACAGTGCGCAAGTTTGGAGGAGCAGCAACAACTGCAATTGTACAGTTTTCTCTTGTTTAGTCTTTCTAGTACTTTCTTTTGTGCACTACCCTCGAAGAAGGTGCGCTCTATGGCTATCTATTGGTTCGAGTGTGGCTTCCCGGAATCATTCTATCTAGCAAAGGTTAAGGTGCTCGAGGATGGATTTATGCCTATGGATGGGTGACAATGGTGTAGCATTGTCTATGGTTAAACGAGCACAATATTCTAATAGGTTATGGGCCCACACTACCTTCATAACGGTCTAACCGCCGGAAGGTAGATCAGGAGTTCCTTGTCAAGCTCGTTGTAGCACCAGTTGCAGCTGTAACTAAGGTTTCTGATTTTGCAGTTGCAGCAAACCCTAAACCTAAATTCTTGGGCACTTTCAGTGAAGCATTGGACCTAATTTTTGGGTATTCTAGTGCACCCTAGCCTAGCACACCCTCTGGTGCCCTCAGCCAGCAAAAACGTCAAGTTTGAGTTTTTGGGTCAAAGTCAAAGTCAAAGGTTGACTTTAGCTCAAAATTGACTTTTATGGTCAAAGTTGAAATTTCAGGGATTCTAGCTTGTTATAATCATTGAACCTCTTCTTATCGAGATGGTGTCTAGTTTCAAATTAGAAGACAAGTTGAATGATACTACAAATTTCAAAGGTATGCACTTGTATATTCTTTTCAAGTTATATCATCCAGCAAAGCATGAGTGTGTTTGCAGGGGATGTACAAGAGACCTTGTCCAAGCAGAGATTTTGAATTCAGTACATTCAGAGGAACAAGCACACCCTCCCTAACAGTGAAGACTCCAGGTTTGATTACTTAAAAATTGATATGTCTCTAGTTGTTATGGCATTATTATGATCTTATGCTGCATCTTGATCTATTGAAGTTATGATCATTATACTAACCCCTCAATACTAGAGATACACTCGTTGATCTCCTCTCTAGGAGATATGCTTGTTCTTATGTAAATGCTTATCGTTTACGAGATGAAGTTGATCTCCTTTAGGATATGTTCTTGGTTACTGACCTAGACTCCAGGCAGGATATCTTCCATGGAGGATACCATGGAGATTTTGTTGTTCTTGTTTCCTTTTTTGGGCAGGTTATAAGAGATAAATCTAAGAGGGAGTCAATGATCAAAAAGAAGCCAGCATAGTTCTGTGACACTTTGCAGAATGCAAAGGGGCATGCAGCAAACAGAAGAGTGGTCCAAGGATTCTCTCAGATACAGGGCGTTGATTTCAAAGTTTGAGATGAAGGATCTTGATCAGATATATTGGGATTGGAAGCGTGGTTGGCACCAGATGAGATCTTCAGTGAGGAGACTAAAGAGGTTTAGCATGATGCACATGTTGAAAAACTGATGCATGTAGGTAAATTTAAAAATTTACAACATACAACCAACATACCAATACATCTTGCATATATCAAGATCACTGAAAGTGAGACAATCACAGAGAGAACACAAGTATACCCTGGGAAACCCTCTTGGGGTAGAAAACCCAGCCAAAACTTCTCTTTAGATTCTTCAACAAAGTACAATACCAGTACAAGACTTTAGAGTAACTAGCTAGGACTCAGAGGGCTGAAACAATACCTCTGTTTCAGCACTTACAAACTTCACAAATAGCTGAATTAACACTTATAGTAACAGCTTGACAAACTCACCAAAAGATAACTGACTTTCCTTCTTGCTATAGCAAAGTTATGGCAGCTTTAACATAGTATTTGTAGCAGCCTTATATCAGCAAGGAACAGCAGAAGACTTCAGCAACTAGGAGCCATATACCAGTAGAAAATACTTCAACAAATAGATGCCTTGCCTCAACAGAAGACTCCAGCAAAACAAAGATATGTAAATAGTAAGTGAATGCCCCTTTTTATAGGTTGGTTTGGCTGCCCTAAGCAGCCCCGTAAGAATGTATGACAGTTGTATAACAGCTGTCATACTTGCCCTCCTTTGGCTGCCAAGAGTCACCTCCTAAAGTTCCCAAGAGCCACCTCTTAAAGTTCCCAAGAGCCACCTCCTAATGCTCCCAAAGGTCACTTACTTTGTCTCTTCTAGAGGCTGCCCTAAACAGTTGTCTTAGGATTGTATGACAGTTGTTATACAACTGTCATACCACCACCCTAAGCAACCCCCCTAAGCTGGCCACTCCAACCATCCTAAGCAACCTCCCTAAGCTAGCCACTACAACCTCCCTAAGCAACCCTCTTAGAGGTGCTATGAGGTTGACACATGGCATATAGTTGTCTTGGCATAAGGTTGACACTTGTCATGTGTTTGATGCTTGACATAAAGTTAACACTATATCAAAACTTTATTTACATGGTTAGTTACAATAGGGAAAATAGCTTCCAAAGCTATATAATTCAACACTCCCTCTTAGCAAGGAAGGTATTTTCCAAGTACCAACTGTTACATCCATTTGTCTTTACTTGGCTATTGACTTGTTGATCCATGTAGAATCTATTCATCAAGAGAAGTTTTGTATCCATAGCTAGCATTGGGATTAGTAGCATCTCTAGTGAGCACACTGTTGTCATTATAGGATTTTTATTCACTCAGTTCACCAAGAACTGTCCTACTAGCCATATGCTAGAGGAAGCTATACAGTTCACCAAGAACTGTCTTACTCAGTGCTAGTCCTTTTTCATACTGGATGGGTAATCTTAGAGCCAATCCTTTTTCATACTGGATAAGATTAAAATAGAATAGCCCACATCCTGCCTGTAAATGACTTGCCCCACTACTGTCACCAGAATCCCATATGTAGCTCTTTACTCCCTCTTACGAGGGACTAGTCCAAGTTTGTCTCTGAAGTACTCAATCTTCACCTTTAACAGAGGTTTGGTTAGCACATCTGCAACCTGCTCATTGGTAGCCACATAATGAAGCTTTACTGCTTCTTTTTCTACCACATCACGAATAAAATGATACTTGATTCCAATATGCTTTGATTTGTCATGAAACACGGGGTTCACCGATAACTTTATGCAATTCTGATTGTCACAGCAAATACTAGTAGCATCTAGCTCAATAGCAAATAATCCTGAAAGTAATTTCCGTAGCCATACAGCTTCAGTACATGCTAAACATGTTGCCATATATTCTACCTCAGTTGTACTGAACGCAACACTAGTTTGTTTCCTGCTAAACCATGAGATCATACCTGATCGCAAACTAAAACAACATCCTGAAGTACTCTTACGATCTGTGACACTACCAGCCCAATCTGAATCAAAGTATCCCTGTAGTCTGAACTGACAATCTGCATCATACTTGATACCATACTCAATAGTACCTTTCAAGTATCTCATCACATGTTTTGTTGCGATCAAATGAACATGTCTGGGTTCAACCATATACTGACTTAAAGTGTTCACAACAAAACATATGGCTGGCCTTGTATTTGTTAAATACATCAACGAACCAATCATTTGCTTATACAAAGTGGCATCCACTATCTCTGATGAAGTATCGCATAATAACTTTGGATTTGTCGTCATAGGTGTAGTCATGGATTTACAATCCATCATTCCCAATCTCTTTAGAATTTCCACAACATATTTTCCTTGACTAAGACAAATCTCGCCTAGATTCTGCCACACTTCTAGACCTAGGAAATAGTGCATCTGACCCAGATCTTTCATTTTGAATTCTGAAGCAAGCTTCTTCTTGGAATCAGTGATGAGTTTTTCATTTCCTGTTAGAAACAAATCATCCACATACAATAGTAAGATCAATTGATCATCATTCTCAATCTTATAGTAGAGATTGGAATCTGCTTTACTCTTGAAAAAGCCCAAGCTCATCAGAAAATTATCAATTCTTCTATACCATGTCCTGGGTGCTTGCTTCAAGCCATACAAGGCTTTCTTTAATTTGCACACATGTGTCTGACTGTCATGTGTCTCAAATCCTTGTGGTTGCTCCACATACACTTCCTCTTCTATCACACCATTCAGAAAAGCAGTCTTTATATCCATCTGATGTAGTTTCCATCCCATCTTTGCAACTATAGCCATAGTAGCTCTAATGGAAGTGTATCTTGCCACAGGAGTAAAGGTTTCTTCGTAATCTATTCCCTCTCTCTGAGAGAACCCACGAGCTACAAACCTTGCTTTGAATTTCTCAATACTACCATTCGCAGCATGCTTGATTTTGTATAACCATTTAGATGTTACCATAGATTTTTCTTTTGGTCTCGGAACTATGTCCCAAACACCATTTTTCATAATTGATTGATATTCTTCAATCATGGCATCCTGCCACACTTTCTTCTCAACGGCTTCTTCATAGCTGGAAGGTTCTGCATCAATGATGTTAGACACAAGTGCAACATAGTTGGAATATAATCGAGATCTTTTACTTTCTCTGAAAGTCTTATATGGGGCACCATACCTTTCTACATCTTGAATGAGTTCACGAGCCCAACCTGGCTTTCTCTGATATGTAATCACTTATGTGGGTGAATCAGCAGGTTTATGAGGCTCCATCATATCATGATTCTCAAGTACAAGCTCTTCTTCTTCTGTATCTAGTACTTTAGAAGCTGTAGGTTCCTCATCATGTACCTTATCTACACGATTTCTTTTTGATTTGCAGAAAGTTGCATCTTCATCAAAGATAACATCTCTGTTGATCTCAATCTTTTTGTATCCAGGGACATATACTCTATATGCCTTTGATGTTTCGTTGTATCCGACAAATATGCCCTTCTTACCTGAAGGGTCCAACTTTGTCCTTTTGTCCTTGGGAATATGAATATACATTGGACAACCAAATATCCTTAGGTGACTAACCTCTGGAACTTTTCCAGAAAACACTTCTTCTAGAGTTTTGTTTTCAAGAACTTTATGAGGACTTATGTTTTGTACATATACAGCAATCCTTGTTGCTTCTGCCCAAAGGTACATTGATAAGTCTTGATCATGAATCATGGCTTTAACTGCTTCCATAACTGATCGATTCTTTCTTTATGCAACACCATTTTGTTGAGGATTGTATGGAGTAGAAAGCTCCTTCTTAATCCCAACTTCTCTACAGAATTCCTTGAATTCACCAAATGTGAATTCTCCTCTGTTATCAGATCTTAAAACCTTTATGTTTCTCTCGGAAAGATTTTCAACAAGAGCTTTAAATTCCTTAAACTTACTAAAGACTTCATCTTTATTCTTTAAGAAATAAATCCAAGTTTTGCGAGAAAAGTCATCAATAAAAGAAACATAGTAAACATACCCGCTGAGTGAAGTGGCTGACATAGGTCCACACACATCTGAATGAATTAGATCCAAAACTCCTTTTGCTTTACTGTCACTGCTTGGAAAAGGCTTTTTCACGTTCTTTCCTTGTGCACATCCTTTGCACACACCATCGTGGAACACTTGAATTTCTGGAAGGCCTTTCACCATCTTGCTGACAACTGGCAAAGCTTTATAGTGAATATGAGCGAACCTTCTATGCCACAGTTCACATGGGTTTATAGTACTGTGTACTAAGGCTTGATTTGCCTTTCCTTTTAACTTGTATAACCCATCTTCATGTATACCAATTATAATAGCATCATCAATATTCTTTCCTCTCAGCCACATAAGATCATGGCCATCAACAAAAGCTACTCGGAATCCTTTCTCTTCCAATCCTGAAATAGATAGGAGCTTCTTTTGTAGACCAGGTACATATAAAACATTTTCCATTTTCAAATGTTTTCCTGAATCTAAGTTGTAAAAAGCATTCCCTATGCCCTTAATAGGATAGGAAGAGTTATCGCCCAGTCTCACCTGATGAGAATAATCTTTCTTTGTCAGATTTGAAAGAGAATCTTTAAAACCAGTCATGTGCCTGGAGGCACCACTATCCACAAGCCATGTTTCATCATCATAATTTACTGAATTAGTAAGAGCTGCCACCAAAACATACTCTTCATTTATATCTTCTTTTCTTTCTCTCTTGAAAACAGGTTCATCATCTTCAACAATATGAGCATGATGTCTTTTGTTTTTCCTCCTTCTTTGACCTCTTTTATGAGAGGACAATCTCTGGCAACATGTCCCAACTTTTCACAACAGAAACATTTGAGTTTAGAATAGTCTCTCTTACCTTTCTCAAATTTCTGAAACTTCTTCTGTGGAGGATGATTTTCCTTCTTTTTCTTTCCTTTCTTGAAATGGGCTGCAAGAGCTTGATCTTCATCATCACTTAGCTTTTCTTCTCTTGCTTCCAATCTTGCTTGTTCTTGGACACAATCTTCCCACAGCCTGCTAAACTTTGTTAACTTACTCCTTGAACAAATTCCTCTTATGAAAGAGTCCCATGACTTCGGAAGTCCATTCAAAGTAGTCATTACTAACTCAGCTTCTTCAATTGAGTCACCGATAGCTATAATTTGTTCATTAATCTGAGAAATTCTTGTAAAGAAGGCATGAATAGATTTAGACTTCTGCATCTTTACATTTTTGAGTTGAGTCCTCAAAGCCATCTTTATGTTTATGTTCCTTCCTTCATATAGATGAGATAGAGCATCAAACATCTCTTTTGGAGTCTTCAAGGATGATACATGAGGAATAAGATGGTCTTTTATAAAATCTGCAATTATTCTCTTTGCCCTTATCAGATTCTTCCTATACTTGCCTTTAGCTTCTTCTTCTTCCTCAGGTTCTGCACCCTCTTCCATAACATAATCTGATAAGTTATTTTCTTCCAGAACAAGGGATATTCTGTACTTCCATGCTCTGAAGTTATCAGGTCCCTCAAGTTTCTCATAAAGCTTAGTGCTTGACATCATCTTGTCCTTGTTTTTGACTTCCTTCAAAAACTGAAATACTGTAGTCTCCTTCACAAATCTAATAACTCTCTGTAGAAATGGCTTCTTTCAGAAAAGCTCTGATACCATGTTGAAAAATTGATGCATGTAGGTAAATTTAAAAATTTACAGCATACAACCAACATACCAATACATCTTGCATATATCAAGATCACTGAAAGTGAGACAATCACAGAGAGAACACAAGTATACCCTGGGAAACCCTCTTGGGGTAGAAAACCCAGCCAAAACTTCTCTTTAGATTCTTCAACAAAGTACAATACTAGTACAAGACTTTAGAGTAACTAGCTAGGACTTAGAGGGTTGAAACAATACCTATGTTTCAGCACTTACAAACTTCACAAATCGCTGAACTAACACTTATAGTAACAGCTTGACAAACTCACCAAAAGATGATTGACTTTCCTTCTTGTTGTAGCAGAGTTATGGCAGCTTTAACATAGTATTTGTAGCAGCCTTATATCAGCAAGGAACAACAGAAGACTCCAACAACTAGCATCCATATACCAACAGAAAATACTTCAGCAAATAGATGCCTTGCCTCAACAGAAGACTCCAGCAAAACAAAGATATGTAAATGGTAAGTGAATGCCCCTTTTTATAGGTTGGTTTGGCTGCCCTAAGCAGCCCCCTAAAAATGTATGAAAGTTGTATAACAGATGTCATACTTGCCCTCCTTTGGCTGCCAAGAGTCACCTCCTAAAGTTCCCAAGAGCCACCTCTTAAAGTTCCCAAGAGCCACCTCCTAATGCTCCCAAAGGTCACTTACTTTGTCTCTTCTAGAGGCTGCCCTAAACAGTTGTCTTAGGATTGTATGACAGTTGTTATATAGCTGTCATACCACCACCCTAAGCAACCCCCCTAAGCTGGCCACTCCAACCATCCTAAGCAACCCTCTTAAGCAACCTCCCTAAGCAGCCCTCTTAGAGGTGCTATGAGGTTGACACATGGCATATGGTTGTCTTGGCATAAGGTTGACACTTGTCATGTGTTTGATGCTTGAC
>JASDQU010103196.1:357714-370158 GCA_032191745.1 Picea mariana | reverse complement strand
TTTCACCATAGTGATGTTCAGGGGGGGTGTTGGAGTTACTTCAAACACACCTAGGATTTATTTTTCCTAAGGTTTTTCTTTGTTTATTAGTCATAATTAGTCATTATCCAGTCTCCTATATTTTAGGAGAGAATATTCCACCTGGAGAATATTCTCTTTCAGTTGACACTTCAGTTTGACTAGTTGAGTTGAGTTTAGATGTTGCATTGGGATCATCACCATGCAACATTGAGATCATCACCATGATAATTCGACCTTGCCTTGGGATCATCACCAAACTGGCACGTTAGCCTTGATTCCCTGAATTAACTCCTCACAACTCTTTGTTCAGTTAGTTAACTGAAGACTAGTTGACTAGTTAACTCAACTAGGTGGCAAGTCACTCCCGTAACTGCCTGAGAGACTAGAATAGGTGGCAGTTCACTCCCGTAACTGCTGGTGTGTGTTCATATTACTCGAGACCACCACTATGGCACATTGGTTATCCTCAAGTCGAACTCATTGAGTTATACAGAGTATATCATGTGTAAACTGTTCATTTTTTTCACAACGGTTAATAAGAATTCTTTCATTCTTTCTCTCCTTACTCTTCTTTCTCCAATTCTCTCTGCAAATGTGTGTATTATTGTTTAGCTAGATCTATTTTGTGCATGTTCAACACATTTACAATTTATCAAGAGTGAAAAGATTGAGAAACAATTGAAAAAACTTCTTGAAGATGGTAGGATATGTCTTAGTAATTGTCCTTATAGTTCTCTAATTCTCGTTCTGAAAAAGAACACAGAGAATGTAGATTATGCATATATTACAAAACATTAAACAAAGTCACCATAAAAATGATGATTTCATAAACAAGTTGAAGGAGAGGAATATTTAAGGAAAATTGATTGTACTTTGGGTTATCATTAAGTACATAACATCGCTTTAGATATTCATAAAACAACTTTGGAAACCAAAATTGTACAAGCATCCATAAACAATAAAGACACACATATTCACATCTATTCATATTCCACTTGTGTTTATCACGAAAGGAATAACTTATTAGTCCCTGCCAAAGGCATAGAGGGACTATAACGATCGATAATTCATTGACTTCATATTAATATGTCCTTTGACTATAAATTTTCACATCATGTCTATTGTTCGAACTATAGAACTAAAAACATTATTTTTTATATAATAATAAAAACCTTATATGTCATCATCTCATTGGAGAATAGATTGGAAGTTTTATTGCCAGCTTCCCTATTCCAAATGTTGACATGTTTAGATATTCAAAGTTTTGAGCATTGACGCTCTTTTTTAATTTTTATTGAAATGTTTGCATATTGAAAGTTCTGAGCATCGACACTCATTTTTATTTAATGTTTTTCTTATTTCTATTTGTATTGAAATGTTTACATACCAAAAGTTTTGAGCATTGACATTGTTTTTGAGGTACTTGAATAGCCCTGATAGCTTAAATGTTTACATAGCGCGGGACCCTTAAACATGCAGGACAACTTAAATGTTTGCATAGCGCGAGGCCCTTAAACATGACCGACAACCTTAAATGTTACTTACATAGGCTTCTCATAATACATTTTTCCTCGAATTTTTCCATACACTGTTGCAATGAATTTGGACAATATTGTTGTCCACTGCAACTCACATAGACATTATATGTTTCATACTTCTTCTATGCTTGGAATTAAATTTAGTCATCATTGAAGATACATATATTGTTACTGGTTTGCTGGTTGATTCTTGTTCGCTGGTTCATTGGTTCGTCGGTTGCTGCTTGTTGTTGTTTGGTTCGAATTTGCAAGGTTGAGGTCCTGCACCTGTAGTTGGACTTGGTGGTGCTCGTTGCTTTCTTTTGTTTGCTTCAAATTTGCAAAGGTTGGGGTCCTGCACCCACAGTTAGAGTTGTTTCTTCACTTTGCAGGGTTCAAGTCTTGCGCCCATAATTTGACCTGCACTTCTGTTGTTCATCGTTGCTGTGTAAGTTTCAATACCATAGTTTCATTCATATTCATTCTTTGTTGTTTATTGTTTGCAGTTTGCAAGTAAGAATGTTTAAGTATTTCCACTTGCATGGACATTATATGTTTCAAATTTCTTCTATGCTTGGAATGCAATTTGGTCATCATTGAAGATACATATATTGTTTACTGGTTCACTAGTTGTTGCTTGTTTACTGGTTCGTTGGTTCGTCCGTTGCTGCTTCTTGTTGTTTGGTTCAACTTTGCAAGTTTGATGTTCTACACTTGCAGTTCGACCTGTTGGTGCTTGCTCACTTGTTTGTTGCTTGCTACTTGCTTTTGTTTGCTTCGACTTTGCAAGGTTGGGGTCCTGCACCGACAGTTGGAGGTGTTTTTTCCACTTTGTAGGGTTCAAGTCCTGCACCCGCAAGTGGACCTGCGGTTCTATCATTCATCCTTAACGAGTAAGTTTCAATAGCATACTTTCATTCGTATTTGTTGTTTACTATTTGTTGTTGGAATTTTTCAAGTAACAATGTGTAAGTATTTATTCATCATTCTTATCCTGCAGACTTTCCATAGAGGTTGGCATATCTTTTTCTCCTGCTCTTAAATTTTCCTCCGATTTTTTCCCGAGGCTCTGCACCATGTGCATGCCAATCTCATGTGCAAAACTTCGACTGTCATTTTCTCTAGAATTGCAAATCCCATTCCTTTGCCACGTGTGTCGAAGTGGAAATTTAGCACCTATCCCATACCTGCCTATCCCATACGGGAATCAAACCCGTGTCTTTCACATGAAAAATACGATGTCAATCTTGTTTCCTTTGCAGTGTACTCTTGTAGAAGAAAACTACAGGTAGGTGTAGAAGGGATACGTATGGTACAACGATGCCTAGGATGCACCAAAATTGCACAAACTTGGCATATCTTTCCCTCCTACTCTTAAATTTTTCTCCAATTGTTTCTCCAAACTCTGAACCATACCTACATGCCTTTGCAAAATGTTCTTGTAGAAGAAAAAATATGCTGAGATGGTGCAAGAAAGAGAAGTATTTCGTGGATTGCAAATTGCAATATTCAATCTCTATGCCTCTTTGCGTGCAACATTGCTAACATAATGAATGTTTTCTCAAATGAATCACACCAAATCATTATCATTCTAGGATACTTTAGTGTTGACATACTACAAAATAGTGCCATAACAAAACAATTGGAAAAATACATGTGCAATTAAAATGTCTGCTTTCTTTTGGTTAAGATAAAACATGTGCAAAACACACTTATTGATCATATATGGTGAAATGTGCCCATATCACAATACAACCTCTTTATCTTGTACACAGACTGGTCTGACCACGATGCAATTTCTCTTCTACTTGAATTATGAAATATACATCAAAGATGTTACAAAATTATATTTCCTTGTCTCAAAGCATATCTGGATACTTTGTTGCAAAACCATTCAGCTATGACCATCCAACTTCTTAATATTTTCTGTCTTGTAATATATTTTGGACAGGAAAAATTCTATATAATCACAACCATGGATCAAGAAAAAGAAAGGTTCATGCTTCTAACTCTCTTTTATTCTATTCCTTTTCTTCTCATTTACTGTATGTACATATTACTTGTTTTCCCTTGCATACCAGCTTACATTCATGTTCATTGTATCTTGTGCATTCCCACATTGAAACAAACAAAATAACTGGAGAATACCAAGGACCCTTTACCACAAATGTAGAAGAGGAGATACAAAGGTGCATGCTTCTACTCTTATTGCATATTCCATTGTTTTGTATTTCATTTATTGTCTGTATATTTGTTCTACTGCTTCGCACCTAATTATTATATGTATATACCACGTATCTTCCTACATATTAACTTATCTTCATGTCAATTGTATTCTCTGTGCTGCTACATTGAAATACATAGAACTGTATTTATTTTTTTACACATCTTTCTACATACCAACTTACCTTCATGCCCACTATTTTTTCTACATTGCTACATTGAAATAAATAGATTAGTTGGACAAGAGGATGAAATATGATATGCCACAACAGAGGAACCTGAAGTAGAATCTTCAAAAATGTATGCCAATTGTGATGGTAAATCAAACACACAAAACAAGTAGGTGGATAAAATATTGGACTAGAAAACAATGATTTGGAAACAATGGACCTTTGTTGGGAATTCCCGGTTGCGAACATTTCCCTCCCCATTTCTATTTTCCCACTCTCTATTGTCATTTTTTTCCCCTCTTCTATACTTAACCGAATTCCCCTATCTTTTTCCCCTCTACTTTCTCTTTTTGGTTGCTTTGCTTAGTCGTTTTTTCTGAAAATGTCTAGGCCCGTGGGTTGGCGGACTCAAGGGTTCACATTTATACTCATGCTTCTATATCATGAGTCCGACTAGCGACTTCCTCATTCCATACTTAGCCACTTTTTTGATCGCGGGTTCCTAGGCTGACGGGCTCAAAATTGCACCTCTAGCTTCAGGGGTTCCACGATATACAGATTGGCCTCCAGACTCCCCCATCATGACCTGTTCCATGTTACACATTTTAGCATTACAAAATTCTGAGGCATACAATTTGACCGTTGGGTCCTCATGTTCCCTGAGTATCCCTTGACACCCTATTTCATATTCCATCTCCTTCGAGCCTATATGTGACATTTAGAACAATTATGGAAAATATACAATGCATATGCCTATTCAATCCTTCTGATGTTCATTTACACATGCTTGCATCAAAAAAAATTGGACTAGTGACATGGGAATGCATAGTCAATCATCACAAACATCGACATAACAACAAGGCCAAAGGTAAAGATTCATACATTGTGGTATTGATATATTTACCAAACAAATATCCTGAGCTATTTATTCATCTATGCCATGATAAATATGTTGATGTCATCTGCAACACATACTTTTCATTTCACAAGAAGTATCGATGAGTGCAAGTGAAACACCAAACATAGTGCAAGTTTCACAGACTAAGAGGTTTGGTTACAAAACTCTGGTCTGCATACTTCATCCAAGTTGTGCGTCTACGTGTACATTTATGCCAGGAAAAAAAGAAAACAAAAAAATAATGCAGACCACCATTCACATTACTTTCCCTATTCAAAAAATGTCATCAGGTCTAAACTTATAACACTAATATGCTATCGATAAAAGGATTGAACAACCACCGAACTGGACAAGTGTAATTGGAGACATAATGGTCATTTATAACACCTACTTGGACAAGGAAAACAAAACCAGATGCATTGTGCATGCTGACATGATAGACAAGGAAGCCATGATGACAGTCACACTGACTATCCCTACACAACTTGTCTATAAACATGTAGAAAAGATCTTTCCAGGTAATGGGATATCCATTACAAATTTTAATATATTGCCAAAAACAGTATATGACCGTGGTGATTGTGATCGGATTATATCGCTCAACAAAACAAGTATTGTGGAAAAAATTCCTGTGGTTTGTTGAGAATATCGTTTCATACCATACAAAACAATCAACGAACTTTCACGGAGCAATGACACTTACCCAATTAGAACCATTGGTGCAACTGTCACACTCGTGAGAAAACTTGGCTCGCAACACATTCTCCATATAAAAGATGGAGAGTCAGACAATGACAAGGCAATGGTACCGTTCTCCATATCCAATTTTTTTCTTTACTTTCACATGTTCATATATCTCATTTATGTTACACAACTATTACACTTTTCCATGTTGCAACTGCAATTTTTCGACACCTATTCAAATTTGTTTTCCTCAATGGAACAACAATTGCATAAAGGGCAATTTCCACTTATCCTCTTCAAAAATATAACAAAAAAAAGAGATGTTAAGGAAATGATATTTCGCACAACCCAAACAACATTTGTAACAAAATTGCGAACATACATAGTACAGGATCTCAAGAAACTAACTAGCTCCACAACTGTTGTGCGTATACATCTACAACTCCATCCACACTTTGCTCATAAAAATTGCCTTGACCAATTTTATGCAGTTTTTTTGTTGTTGTGCAGTTGTATATTATATTGTTCAATATATTAACTACTATGCTCATGTGCCCAAGTTGAGGGTGTTTTGGTTGCAGCAAATGCGTACTCGACCCCCTTCGAGCATGTATGTGCCAAATGCAACTCTCCTGCTTCTGCATTTGCTTTCACAAATGATGGTACAATTGATTGTATGAGATGCAGTAAAAAATTCCCTTACATATATAGACATTACCTCAAGGCTGCCATGCAAAATGATCTTTCACACAACCCAAGAAACATTTGTAACATAATTGTGAACATACATAGTACAAGATCTCAAGAAACTAACTAGATCCACAATTGTTGTGCGTATACATCTACAATTCCATCCACACTTTGCTCATAAAAATTTCCTTGACTAATTTTATGCAGTTTTTTTGTTGTTGTGCAGTTGTATATTATATTTTTCAATATATTAACTACTATGCTCACGTGCCCAGGTTGAGGGTGTTTTGGTTGCAACAAATGTGTACTTTACCCCCGTCGAACATGTATGTGCCAAATGCAACTTTTCTGCTTCTGCCTTTGCTTTCATAAATGATGGTACAATTGATTATCTACGATGCAGTTAAATATGCCCTTACATATATAGGCATTGCCTCAACGCTGCCATCCGAACCGTCAACAACACAATCGTACATTGTACAATTAGACCGCCTTTGTTGCAAGATGTGCTTCCTGGGTTAACAGAATTTCCATATGAAGTATACCTATAGAAAAAGGCAAACAATGTCTACATGATACGCGACTTTAGGATCCATATAAAATTTACATTAAATGAGGACAATGCCATACTGCATATTGGCTGAGCCAATATATATATATGCATTTCCAATAATATTGGAAATTTGGCATTGTTAGAATTGATAATGATAGAACATAGTACTATCAGAAGCAAAATTTCATAGTGATCTTGCTTCATGGTAAAATAGTAATCGACAAATTTTCTTGGTGCCCATTTGAGGATTTGGTTATAGTTGGGATTCAATGCCCAATCTCCGCTAGTTTTCTGTTGTCTTGTGTTTGGAAGACTTTTGTTCATGTGCTTTCATGTTGTAGTTCAAGGTTCTTATGGGCCCGATTTATGAATTATGGCTTGATGATACATTCAAGATCTTAGCGATTTTTCTATGATCTTAAAGAATATACAAGACCTACTTTTCCTTTTAATGTAGGCTCTGTGAATAAAATTTGATATGTAGCTCATTTTAACACTTTTACTTGATCGCTGAAATTACCAAAATTCATCTTCAAAAATATTTTGAAATAAAAGGATATATACTATGTGAAGTCTAGTAGAACTATCATATCAACCACACAAAATTAAAATTAAAATTCATCTTTGTTATACTTGCAGTGAAGTTGACAGTACAATAATTTTACTTGAACATCCCAAAAATGATTTTCCTATAGCTTTTCGATGCTTCTCTTATGCAAACACATCCTAGAAAGTATAAGCATGTCTCACTTTATCTATTACTTGATTGAAGAGTATGTTCACATGTTTAATGCACTTTATAGTTATTGTTAAGACCATCAATGGGGATTTGTTAACACCAGTTCCTACTTTCGAAAATTCCCCCGCCCTTTCTTTTTTCCCTCTGCTTTCCCTTTCTGGTTACTTAGTCGTTTTTCAGAAAATTTCTAGGTGCGCGTGTTGGTGGATCCACGTGTTCAGATTTACACTAATGATTTTATATCAGGAGTCCGATCGACCGCTTCCTCGTTCCATATTAAACAACTTTTTGGATCACAGATTCCTGGGTAGGCATGCTCAACATTGCGTTTCCATTGTTCCGCCATGTGAAAACAACACCAGGACTTCCCCGATCTACAAATTGACAACCAAATTCCCCTTTCTTTTTCTCCTTTACTTTCCATTTTTGGTTACTTAGTCATTTTTATGAATATGTTTCATGCTTTTATATCACAAGTCCGACCAACCGCTTCCCCATTCCATACTTGGCCACTATTTTTCATCGACGGTTCCTGGCCAGGCTTGCTCAACATTGGACTTCCATTATTTTGTGACCTACAAAAAACACCCGAGGTTCCATGATATACAAATTGACTGCCAAATTCCATCATTATGTCCTGTTTTGTGTTACATATTTTTCAATCAAAAGTTTGGAGACATACAATTTGACCATTGGGCCCTCACATCTTTTGAGTATAACTTGTGACCCTGTTTTGAAGCCCGACCGACCACTTTCCATACTTGGCCATTTCTTGGAATCTCTTTCATCGGTTGGTGGGTTCACGAAATGTCCAATGCTTAATCATTCTACGCCATCCCCGCAACCTTCACACTTCTTTCTAGATATGAAATTATTAAGCTTCAATGCTAATAGCTTATCCTACAGTAACCATTAAGATTGTCATTAATGTCTGTAAGGCTTGAGGAGATCTGTCATTGATATAAATTAAACCAAGATTTGCAGAGGGTTGTGTTATCCATTCTGAGTGTTCATTTCAAGCATCATGGAATCTCTTTCGTGTGTCGTTCAGTTGGCGGATTCAAGAAATATCCAATCCTTAATCGCTCTTCGCTGTCACCACCACCTTCACACTTTTTTCTAAGTATGCAATTAGTAAGCTTTAATAGTAACAACTCACTATGCACGAATCATAGAGATTGTCATGATTGATCAACGAGATCTCCCATTGATACGCATTAAACTGGAGGGTTATATTATCCCTTCCGAATGTTCATTTCAAACATCATCTAGAGAAAACATACATTCTCATTAACTTATGGCAGCAGTTCAACAATAGTTCTGTCCAGATACAGTAAACACCTTTGGGCATGATGACCAGAACTTCCAGTGGTCCAGGGAATATTCTTACTACTCATCTCCTTCCGCCCAGAAGAAAAGAAGGAGATGGTCCCTTGGTGCCTCGAGAGATATATTTCAAGCCAAATAATTCTAAGGCAACCACCCCTGGTCAAACAACCCACCCCCTGCATTGATGGTCGACGCAGAGGTTGATGCAGTTGATTTCGAGCTGGAAGAAGATGATTTGATGGACAACGATACGACGATGGATAATGGTAATGTAGACACAATTCCCACTTATGTGCTCAAATTTAAATCCACCATAACGGGGGACACTTCCCGGCTCGACAATGATGACCTTGACAAGACCAAAGGAAGGGGTTTAAGAAAAGAAACCGATGGTGAATGCAATAGCTGCTTTGCAGCTAGAGATTTTGAATCTCTTGACTCAGATGGCGGTCCTCTCCCTCAGAGATGTATCCTTTCCTTTCATTTTTAGGGTGTTGGATTGGGTTTGGATTTGTCCCTAGTGCAGCCTATGTCCCTGAAGTCTTTAACTGTAAGGAAATGGTCTCTTGGTGCACTAAGATATATATTTCAAGCCAAATAATTATTCAATTTCGGGACCACTCTCTTGTTCTCTAGAGATACAATTAACATATTAGGGTGTGAGGACTAGAACTCCTAGTGGTGAAAGGCATATTCCTACTACTCATCACCTTTCGCCTATAACATAGTAATTTGGACCATTGGAATTGCACGTGTAGCCTGTGTCCCTGAAGTATTTTCCTGTAAGGAGGGGGTCTCTTGGTCCCATTCTACCCAGAACGAAGTAATTTGGACCTCTCGAATTGCTCGTGCAGGCTATGTCCCTGAAGTCTTTGACTGTAAGGAGGTGGTCTCTTAGTGTGTCCTCACTTTAAGTTTTGGGATCTTCCGCTTTCCCTACAATGTTTTTTCTCTTCTTCCTCATGGGAAGCTTGTGAGAACTATCAATTTTACTATGAGGAGGGTTCATATATCCTCTTGCATTTGAAGAATTCTGGGTTTCTTTCTTACTGGGGTGGGCCATTGGAGCGATGCTATAGGATGTCGTACTATTGGTAGTGGTGGTTGGGGATTGGAAACTCTTCTCAATGGGGCCTTTTCCATGTTATTTGTACAATTCAGTGGTTCTTTGCGATGTCTCTAGGTCACCAACGTTAGGAGAAGGAGTGTTTTTGACCAGTTTCAAGCCAAAGAATTATTCCACTGTGAAACCACTCTCCTGTTTCTTTGTCACCTCAGGTCTTCCACAAGATATTGAGATTGCGGCACCCAACATTGAACTTTCGAGGAGAAGACTGCAAGGAGTTCCTAAAAAAGCACGACAATTAGTTTTGTATGCATTTTCAAGAGCTTGTCGATGGCTCCCGCATGTTGTCACACTAGATGGACAACATAAAATTGTATGCATGTTTTTTTTTTTGTAGCTCCTGTACCTGTATTTATGATAAATATGTTCAATACTTCGGTGCAAAGAACTCAATCCAATTTCTAAGGATAAATATATATTTGCCACTATTTTTTTTTTCATAGATTTACTATTAAAAAAAATTCCTCGAAATCCTGGTTGGTGCTTCTTTGCTCGATTTAACACCTCTTCTCATTTGCATGATTCGATAGTCTCATGATTCTTAAATATTGTATTGGATCAAGTAATTTGATCTAATATGGATCATTGAACAATTATATTACAATGCATTGTGTCGATCCCATGAGGATTCTATGGAAACATAAATGAATTTCAGACAGTTTCAAACCAAACATTCAATTGTATTCATAATGCAGATAAAACATAGCAACACTAATTCATGATGTTGGAGTTGGGGCCCCTCCCAAGAAGTTTTGTTTTCATCTCAACCTTGTTGATCAAATGATCTCTTATTTCTGTTTCACTTCCTTGATTCCTTTACTCCAAAAGGAAACATTTTATTAGTTGTGCATCTCCTGGCCTCTATTTGAGCATTTTTACTTTATTAATGAAATTACCAATTTCTTCTTCGCAAATATTTTGAAAAAAAAATAGAAAAAATGATATATGGTAGCTAAAGTCAAATGGGGCTATTAAATCAACCACATTTTTAAAATTCAAGTTCATAATTGTTATACTTACGGTCAATTTGGCAGAACAATAATTTTATTTCTAGATATGTAATTATTAAGCTTTAATTCCAACAACTCATCATGCAGGAAGTTTAATACTTAAAATAATATTTCAAGGCATTGAACAATGTATCAAGAACACAATTACTCCCACAAGTTGCAATAAAAACAAATCTTCAACAAAGCATTTTCTCACACCCTTTTTAATGGTACAATAAAAATATAAAACGAGTAAGTGGATAAAATGTTGGACTAGAAAATGATGGTTTGATACCAATTCCCGCTTACAAAAATTTCCCTTCTTTTCCCTCTTCTATACTTAACCAAATTCCCCTTTCTTTTTCCCCTCTACTTTCTCTTTCTGGTTACTTGGTCGTTTTTCTGAAAATGACTAACTGCTCGGGTTGGTGGACTCACGGGTTCACATTTTCACTCATGCTTTTATATCACGATTCCGACTGACCTCTTCCTCATTCCATACCTAGCAACTTTTTCGATCGTGGATTTTCGGGAAAGTGGTCTCTAGATTTCACTTCCATTGTTCTGTGACCTACAAACAACACTTATACTTCCACAATATACAAATTGACTTCTAGACTCTCATATCATCCCCTCTTTCATATTACACATTTTTCACTCAAAAGTTTTGATACATACAATTTCAACGTCAAGGCTTCATGTCTCCTAGGGAGCCCTTATCACCCTATTTTGAAGTCTGTTCGACCGCTTTCCATACTTGGCAATTTCTTGGAATCTCTTTCTTGGATCGTCGGGTTGGTGGGTTCAAGAAATATCCAATACCTAGTCATTGTTTCATGTGCCCCCCACCTTTGCACTTATTTCCCAGTATAAAATAACCGAGGTTTAATGCTAACAACTCATCATGCAACAACCGTAAATATTGTCATTAATGAACAAAAGGTTCGAGGAGACAGTCACACTCGCTATCCCCATACAACTTGTCAAGAAACATGGATAAAATATCTTTCCAGGTAATGGGATATCTATTAAAATTTTCAATATATTAGCCCTTATTTTCCCTCTTCTATACTTAACCAAATTCCCATTTCTTTTTCCCCTCTACTTTCTCTTTCTGGTTACTTAGTTGTTTTTCTGAAAATGTCTAACTGCGTGGGTTGGTGGATTCACAAGTTCACATTTGCACTCATGCTTTTATATCATGACTCCGACTGATTGCTTCTACATTCCACACCTAGACACTTTTTTGATCGCAGATTCTCGGGAAAGCAGGCTCTAGATTTCACATCCATTGTTCCATGATCTACAAATAGCACCCAAACTTCTGCGATATACAAATTGACTACCAGACTCCCACATCATCCCCTCTTCCGTGTTACACATTTTTCACTCAAAAGTTTTGAGACATACAATTTGACCGTCGGGGCCTCACGTATCCTAGGGAACCCTTGTCACCATATTTTGAAACCCATCCTTCCAATTTCCATACTTAGCCATTTCTTGTA
>JASDQU010103196.1:323654-346917 GCA_032191745.1 Picea mariana | reverse complement strand
CAATATACAAATTTTCTTCCACACTCCAACATCATCCTCTCTTCCATGTTACACATTTTTCACTCAAAAGTTCTGAGACGTACAATTTGACCGTCGGGGCTTCACGTCTCCTGGGGAACCCTTGTCACCCTATTTTGAAGCTTGTCTGACTACTTTCCATACTTGGCCATTTCTTGGAATCTCTTTCGCGGATCGTCGGGTTGGCGGATTCAGGAAATCTTCAATTCCTAATCGTTGTTTCCAGTGCCCGCCACCTTCGCACTTATTTCCAAGTATGCAATAACTGAGGTTTAATGCTAACAGTTCATAATGCAACAACTATAAATATTGTCATTAATGAGCAAAAGGATTGAGGAGACAGTCACACTCACTATCCCTATATAACTTGTCCAGAAACATGCAGAAAAGATATTTCCAGGTAATGGGATATCTATTAAAAATTTCAATATATTATCCCTTATTTTCCCTCTTCTATACTTAACCAATTTCTCGTTTTTTTTTCCCCTGTACTTTCTCTTTCTAGTTACTTAGTCATTTTTCTAAAAATGTCTAATTGGACTGTTTGGCGGAATCACGGGTTCACATTTGCATTCATGCTTTTATATCGCAACTTCGACTGACCACTTCCCCATTCCATGCCTAGCCACTTTTTCGATCGCAGATTCCTAGGAAGGTGGGCTCTGAATTGCACTTGCATTGTTCCATGAACTACAAACAAGACCTGAAATTCCGTGATATACAAATTGACTTCCAGACTCCCACATCATCCCCTCTTCTGTGTTACACATTTTGCACTCAAAAGTTTTGAGACATACAATTTGACCGTTGGGGTGTCATGTCTCCTGGGGAACCCTTGTCACCCTATTTTGAAGTCTGTCCATCTGATTTCCATACTTAGCCATTTATTGGAATCTCTTTTGTGGATCATTGGGTTGGCGGGTTCATGAAATATCCAATTCCTAATCATTGTTTTCTGTGTCTGCCACCTTCGCACGTCTTTCCAAGTATGCAATAAATGAGGTTCAATGCTAACAACTCACCATGCAACAACCGTAAATATTGTCACTAATGAGTAAAAGCCTCGAGGAGACAATCGCACTGACTATCCCTACACAACTTATCGAGAAACATGTAGAAAATATCTTGCTAGGTAATGGGATATCTATTACAAATTTCAATATATTAGCGAAAACGAGTCTGACCGACCGTTTCCCTTAATTATGGAGTGGCTAAGAACTGACAGCGTTATGTAATTGGAAATGTTTTGTTTTGTTTAATTATCGAGTGGTTAAGAGCTGGGGGTATTTTTGCAATTTAGAAATGCTTGTTTTTGGCTCCGAATAGCACCGAAAATTTTATTTCTATTGAATTGTAGTTATTACTACACATATATGTTTGTTGCCATTGAATTCCAATCATTACTACATAAGGATTTTATTTGCTATCTCAAATTCTTCAAAAACGGTATTAAATCTGTAATATGTATATGAGCACCTTTTAAAAAAGAAGAAACAATAGTTATAATATTTTATTAAGATTTATAACACCAATTTGTTTTCTTGCATAATCTGGTTAATGATTTATAAACCAAATCTACATTTGGTGATATAATGACTATTCACATCTATCCTAATTTGGTTTTTCCTATTTGATATGAAGATAATGGGTCCTCAATGTTTATAATTTTTGGATGTCTAATACAACAATTGCTATTGAAATTTCTATTGAAAAGGGTTATAAAAGTTGGGTTGTAGTTTTGCAACCATAAATGTCTTCTTTTGGACACATCCCCTTTCCCCTTGATAATTTAGAACCTTGTCCTTCACCTTACCAGAAATTATGTTTGGTCATTTTTCTTTTCTTTACCTTATATAGAACTCTTCGATTCGATATCAGTTTCGTAATATGTATAATCATTTACCAAGACCTTGTTTTAATGTGAAAAAATTTAATGGGATAAGAAAATCTTATAGAGGTTAGACTATGATTTTACAAGCTACAAGTTCTTCACCTTCAACACTTTCTCTTTTATTTACAACTTTAAAACACCATCTTCAGTAACAATGTATTTTAGTGCCAGTGGATTTCAGGTGCATTAGATTTTATGTTTGGTAGAAGGTTCATAATCATTTTGTTTGCACGTGGGTCCCTATCACCTCGGTCGCAAGGTGGCGACGTGATACCTTATCATTGGGTCATTGCACACGTTTATCGACATGCACGTACAAACCTGAATTTGAATCGTGCGCCTCCCGTTGTGGATGATGTTGTTTTTTTTTAGTAAGATTGTACATGTTGTAAAGTTATTGTGATTGTCTCTCGCTTGTCGGGAAGGTTCTAGTTACTGGTCCTCGAAGTTGTTTTGGTTGGTTGACTAATGTTGTCTTTTATCTTAGTAGGCGTGATATTGCGTCTATCGGTCGGGACGTAGACACCTCCTTGTTCCTTAGAACAATCGCTAGCCTTGAGACCTTAAATGGTAAAAATTGATGGGAACCTGGGCTTGAGCGTTGCGTATGTGTCTTGGAGGTCCTAACCTTGCAGGGTAGGATGGGAGGGTAGTCGTTTCTATTTTTTGTCTGACTAATTGTTTTATGTTGCTTCTAACTGCTTGATGTGCTAGTATGCTAGGTCGTTATGTTTTTTCTGTTTCCTGAATTGCATGTGTTGTGTTTGTCGTCGAGTTGCGATGATTGATTGTTGTCGTTGTTACCTTCCTGCTTTTAATATGTATATATATATATACACATATTGCACTGGTTATGCGTCGCATGTTGTCATAACGACGGGGTCATTACATATGGTATCAGAGCTAGTTGACCCACGACTTGGGATCACTATGAATTCCGTTGATTAGATATTTATTATTAATGGTGCTAATTAAATTGACTTGTATTCATGTAGGTAATCATGGTTAGAGGACGTCGCGGAGGCAGACGACGAGGTGCTAGGGGAGGAGGCACGACACCCCCCGTAGCATACACGCCCGAGGGGTCTAACCCCCAGGGAGACAAACAAGTTGTCGGGCAGGAACATATAGCTGTGGATGATATGGTTGGGATGATGAGTTCCTTTCAACAGATGTCTAAGGAACTGATTAGTTGTTTGGATAGATATGAGGCCAGGGCACTGGCATCCCCTGAGGGTCTACCACGCGCTCCGATCGATACTGGTAGCATTCACCGCAAACTTGAGAAGGTAAAATTTCCTGAGTTCTTTGGTACTCCAGATGAAACAGACGCCGAGGCATGGTTGGAGAATATGACGATGTGCTTTGCACTTCCTGACTATACCTACAACATGAAGGTCTGCATGGTGGTCTTTCAACTGAAGGGGAGCACTCTTCTATTGTGGAAGACAATCCTGCCACAATTGAACATGGCCGTCCAAGACGTGTCATGGGAAATGTTCGATGAATGGTTCTAGGAGAGGTATTTACCTGAGGAGTTCATTGAGCATCAACTCAACGAGTTCAATGGATTGCAGTAGGGAGGTCGTACAGTGCCTGAGTATGAGGCTCGTTTCATGGAGATTCTTCGGTATTGTCCCCACCTGAATACCGAGAAACTTAAGGTCAACAAGTTCATGTTTGGCCTTAATGTCAACATTCGTGCAAAGGTTAGGATTTTGATGCCTCAAACCTTGCATGATGCTATTCAGAAGGCCCTCATAGCAGAGGAGGATCTTATCAATGGGGTTAGAGTAGGACTCCAGTGATACCAGTGGGACATGCATCATTTAGTGCGCAGTAGCATCAGAAACCAGCTATACATTCACCAGGATATCGTGGCATCCAGAGAGGATCCACTTACACTACGCCATAACGATCGATGCTTCAGCAATGGAATCCTTATAGAGGACCACAAACGTCCCTGGGGTATTTATGAGCTTGATGAAAGGGGTGTTCCACGAATACTTGGACAAGTTTGTCCAAGTGTTCATTGATGATATTTTGATATATTATCGGATGATGGAGGAGCATGACGATCACTTGCGCTTGGTGCTACAATGTCTTCGAGAGAACAAATTGTTTGGGAAACTGTCTAAATGCTCATTTTATCAATCGATGATTCATTACTTAGGGCATGTCATCTTCGACGAAGGTATTGCTGTGGATCTAGCAAAGTTCGAGGCTATTATGGAATGGCCTATGCCGACGAATGTCCCTAAAGTGCATAGATTTATGGGTTTAGCGGGATACTATTGACGGTTCGTTGAGGGTGTTTCAAAGATAGCAAATCTGATCAGGGAATTGTAGAAGAAGAACAAGAAGTTTGTTTGGACAGAGAAATGTGCAGAGGAATTTTGGAGGCTAAAGGAGCTGTTGATGACAACATCGATACTAAAGGTCCTTGACATGGATGCAGACTTCTTGGTATGCACTGACGCATCCAAGGAAGGCTTAGGCATAGTCTTGATGCAGGATGGTCGAGTGATCGTTTACATCTTGAGGAAGTTGAGAAGGCATGATGAGAACTATGCAACACATGACTTGGAGTTGTTAGCCATTGTATATGCCTTGGGAGTTTGGAGACACTACCTGATTGGACGGAAATTTGAACTAAAAATGGATCATTTTGGCCTACAACACATATTTATGCAAAACGAATTGAACGCACGACAACGACGTTGGTCGGAATTGCTTAGCGAGTATTATTTTGAGATTACTTACATAAAAGGGACTATGAACATAGTGGCTTATGCATTGAGTCAGAGACCACACATATTTTCAGTGATGCCTCTTCAAAAGAATATACGTGAAACGATTCTAACTTTACAACGCGAAGATGACTGGTACAAAGAGGTCAAGGATTTTATCGGAAAAAACACAATGATGGTACCAAAATTTGAGGGATTTACTGTGGATAGCGACAGATTATTGAGATTTAAAAATCAAATTTATGTACCACCCAATGACGAGTTGGGGAATTTGATCCTAAGCGATTCTCATAGAGAAATGTACATGGCTCATCCTGGAGTCATGAAGATGAGGGTAGAACATAGACATCCTGCAGGATTACTACATCCATATGCTATTCCAGAATCAAAATGGGAGGTCATTTCAATGGATTTCATTGTTGGATTTCCACTGACGATAAGGAGACATGACTCGATTTTTGTTGTAGTCGACACTCTGACAACGAGTGCTCATTTTATCCCTGTGCATATGACATATTAGGCACCTGGAATAGCTAGAGTTTTCATCAATGAGATTGTGAGGCTGCATGGCGTGCCTAAGAGGATTATATCCGATATAGGATCGATGTTTATAGGACGATTTTGGATTAGTTTCCAAGAGGCCTTGGGAACCCAAATTAAATTTAGTACTATGTGTCACTCTGAGACAGACGGGCAAACCGAATGAAAAAACCAAATCTTGGAAGATATGTTGTGTATGTACATGATGGACCAACAAAAGCATTGGGAAGAATTCTTGCCACTAGTAGAATTTACATATAACAACAATTATCAAAGCACCATTAAGATGGCACCTTTCAAGTTTATTTATGGGCGACAATGTTAGACGCCTTTGAGTTGGGATCAACTTGAGAATAGGGTCCTGGTGGGACCAGAAGCGATCCAATAAATGGAAGATCAAATGCAAACAATAAGACAAAGGATCAAGGAAGCGCAGGATCGACATAAGTGTTATGTCGATGTGCATCGTGTTGATCGTAGTTATGAAATTGGCGTTCGATTCTTCTTGTAGGTGAAACTGCATAAGAGTTCAATCAAATTTGGAAAGGGTGATAAACTCTCTCCTAGGTTCATGGGACCCTTCGAGATTGTGGAAAAGAAGGGGCCCGTGGCCTATCGACTAGCCTTGCCTGATTCTTTGAGGCGTATGCACGATGTTTTTCACATATCTTTTTTGAGACATTATGTTAGTGTTCCTACACATGTTATTGACATGAGTTCCTTGTAGGTACCAGATAAGGGTGTGCTCAAGGCGGAGCCAATCTGCATCCTGGACCATTACATTCAACAACTACGACATCGAACAGTAGATTAGGTGAAGGTCCAGTGGGACAACTATAGTCCGCACTCGATGACCTTGGAGGACGCATATGATATGCATCAACAGTTTCCATTTTTGTTTGATAGATAGACCTATGGTATTGTGATACACTTTATTTCAGCACTTACATACTGTGAAACTTCAGGACAAAGTTTAAAACAAGAGGGGGTGTATGTAACCTCCTTCTCTGAACCACATTGAGCGTACTTATTCTTTGAGGACACTTGCATACAATTGATCCAGTTCTTTATGCGATTGGTCATTTGATTATGATTATGAGATATTGTGGGTTTGATGATATGTTATTTTGTTGTATTTACATCGACAGGTGCTATTGATTGGGTTCTCCTGATTGTGAAAAACTCTGGACGTTTGAGGATTCCGATGCATCGATGAAATTTCGTGGACTCTGGATCGAGTCAGAGAGTGGACTGTTAGGGTTTGAATGTTGTTGATATGATTAGATATTATGATGTTGATGTTATTGCTGACATGATTCGTTGATGGATGCAGGATTTTTAACTTGCAGACCAAACTCACATTTGGAGTAAAGGGGTCACGCACGACAACTAGAGACATTGAGGGAGAGTTGTGGCAGCAACCCTACCACAATTTACTAGCACTCTCACCGTGGATCAAAATGTAGGTTGACGATTACCTAGTTCAAGAGACCCACGATGCTGTGAGGGAACACTGTGACAGTCGCTCACGATGATTCTAAGGGGCGTGCAATAAGGCATGGTTCTTATTCCTTAGAGGCCCTTAGTCTCCCATAAGATCACCTGACAGAGTATTGACTCCAGGGGTTTGAGGTCTACCAAATTCAAACAAGAGGCGAGTGGCACCCTTGGAGCACGTAGTGCATCTTGAAGGGCACGTCATGCAAATAAAACTGAAAGAGGCGAGTGGCACCCTTGGAGCATGTAGTGCGTCTTGAATGGCACGTCATGATTTTAACTATGGTAAGTTAATAAACCTAATGCCTAGAAAACTATGCCTCCTTAGGACCTGGTCGACCTTAAAATGAATGATGTCATAAGTAAAGTTTAATAACAATTTTTCCCTAATAACTGTCGCCAAGCCTAATGAATTGAAAACCTAGGTCTGAGTAGAACCTTTGAACAAAAAAAAAACTAATTAGACATGTTTTTTTTTGTAAGTTAGATTGTATAAAAATCCTTCAAAAAACATAAGTTACAGTATCACCATTTGTTCCTGACTGTAAAAATTTAACTGACCTGAGGGGAAACCAATTTAGCGAGTCGTTCATAGAAAAACCCATGGTATTAAGATGTCAGTCATAAATATTACAATGACTAAATATAAAAATTCTAGTTCCCTGTGGGAGACTGAATCGACTTGTCGACTAACTTTGACATAAAAGCAACAAACAAAATATGACTATAGGCTCTATGAGGAAAAATAAAAGTTAGACACCCTGCTAACCATGCATAGAGAAACTTGTGCACATCATGTGGTGGGATTGTACCATGGCCACGCATCCAGGGAGGTGGCGCTGGTCATTGGGTCTACGGCTGGTGCTGCTTCCTCCTTGACCGATGTCCCTTCTCTCTCCATAGTCCCGTGCATAGTTGCCGTAAGAATCAATGGCTCAACCCCTGTAGCTTCTTCGTCTCCATATGTTGAGTGGCATGCTCCTTGTAGTGCTGAGAGCATTTGCAGGAGAATTGTTTCCTTCCCATTCATTATCTCCATCCAGAATCGCAGGTCATCCAGGCCCTGACATAATTCAAAGACCAGGCCTTGCAGAATTACAAGGTTGTCTTATAGTTGTGACACTGGTACTAAGTCTACGAAGGAGTGAGGCTCTGGTTGTGGGCCAAGGTTGACTAGTTGTGGTTCAATGTGTGGCTGGCTAGTTGTGGTCCATGGTTGGGTTGGTGTGTTCTACGACGAGTTGGGTGGAATGACAGGAATTGGCTGCAAGGTGGATGCCAAATCAGAGAGTGGCCCTGGGTTGAAACCCATAGAATTGCCTGATAGATTGAACCACTCAAGCCGACTTGCAAAGGGTGAGAGACTGCTAAGGCTTTGAATAGATTGCGATGGAGATTATGGCGAGGAAGCTAATGAGGGTGAAGATCTGGAAGATGGTGCAGGAGGGGAATGGAGAGCCACGCGCGGTCGGCTAGGTTTCCAAGCCGGACCTTGTTTGGATTTCCCCCTTTGTCTCAGCATGTATTTGATGCTATGAGGGCTTGCAAGCGCCGAGAGGAAGCAGAGGTAGCGTAGGAGTAGCTGGGAGGAGTGAAATTCATAGGAGGACTCAGCCGAGGATGAATACAACTATGAATTCTCCTGGTGGAGTTCATGGTGCCAAAAATGATGATAGAGGAAAGCGCACACAAGATGAGTAAATTCTAGTTCATGGATCTGAGCCATCGACAGGACATATATCCTGGGCAAAGCACTTTGAGATTAATGGCGCCTTGGCTAGCAAAATTTAGTTTTAAATGCATGGTGGTGGTGGGAGGGTGTGGCACGCTCCAGTCATGTGGCTGGTGCCATGTTGGTCGCCTCCTGTCTGCTCCAGATGACACCTGGTCCACAATGACACCCCATCGAGGGAAACTAATTAGACATGTTACAAGTAGGGGGTAAAGAAAATTCAAGCATTAATAATTAAGTGGAAATTTTAATGAAGGTTTAATTATTAAAAGAGGGTAAATGGTTGTTTGTCTAAACTTGCTAATTCTGAACTTAGTTAAAAAGAAAAGGGGAAACTAAAAGAAAAAGGGAAACCTAAAGAAAAGAGGAAACCCAAAAAGGGGGAGAATGTCTAACTTAGTAAGGAATATAGCCTTTGGAACTTTTTAATTATGAAATCCACTAGGATTTAAGTAAGGCGTAAGTCATTTAATAATTGTAAGGAAATAATGGGACATCGAGGAGCATTTTTAGGAATGCTTTTAGGTGGTGAGAGAAATAGGAAAATTTAATTAATTAATAAATTGATTTTCTGGTGCAACTAGGAGATCATGTGACATGTGTACGGGGGAGGTTTTTCCTAATTAAATAAATTAAAAAGGAATCTAATTGGGGTTTGGGAAACTAATGACTACGAAACTCTATAAAAAAGATGGCGAAGGAGGAGTATGGATCACATTTGTCTTACGTAACGTTACATTGCCAAAATTTTCTCGTGACTGAATTTTCTCTTGTGGGAGTTGGGATACCAAGCTCGGGTGACGAGTGGTAGCTCGACCTTGCGAGGCAAGCTGGGAAGATAACTTTCTCTGGTATTGTGTGTGTGGCCCCTTTGCGGCTCGGGGGGCTCAGGGGGAAGAAGAGTACCCATAGCATTGGCTGGGAGGTACAATTGAGGTCTCGAAGGCTGGCAAGCGGTACTTGTATGAAGCGCGAGCAGGACTCGGATGGGGCGCAAGCGCTGGATAACGACTTCTGGTTATTTTCCATTGGTTATAGGTAAGCAAGCGCTATTGTTTTGTTTAAAAATAAAAGAAAATTTTGGTCTAAGTTTTCTATACATGAATATCTATTTGGCAAAGGTTGAAATTAATTTAGGACAACAATGATGAATTGTAATTCAATATTTTTTTATTTCTTCTTAGAATTGAAATTGTGGCCATGAATTAATTTCAGTATTCCCTCATTGTTCAGTAAAAAAAAATGTTCATTTATATGAATTACTTGTCAACTTATATTGAGATCTCCAATGATATAAAATGAAAGTTTAACAATAGACATTATACTCAGTGCTGAATGATAGTTCAATTTTTTTTTACCTATATATTGAAATCCTTATGCCATGTATTGGGGCGTAGGTTTTTATTTTTCTTTAGATTGAATAAATTTTGAGAATCCACTCGTTTTGTAATCGAGAAGTTTGTTTAAATAATGCATGACCAACGCTCCAAAAGGATTGTGCCCATCGCCATGAACACACAAAAAAAACTGTAATGAGCATTAATAGGAATGACTATCGATGTCATTAAAATGCATCGACTTATATTCAAAAGTTATTAGTAGTCCGTCGAGTGGTTAATGGACCAATTTTTTTTTTTCAATATTACATTGTGATGGTAGCTGTGGTCATAGTACCAGGTGCTTTGAAGTCGATCATTCCTCGCAGCAGTAAGAATCCACTACCAGAGACAGATCCTCAGTTCCTTTTAAGCTGCTTGGGCAGGTCACTATAATCTCCAGGTGTCATAAACATGCCCGGGCTTTCAAGTATCTTACGTATGTCCCTTAGTTCTTACTATTTATATAAAAAATTTACCCAGCTTAGTTCTTACTATTTTTTTTTATTTCCAAAATAAAATGGCGATTCAGCTTTAATCCCATATCAGGATCCTGAGTTATGGAACTTTCTTGTATTCCGTCCCCTGTCTTCCTTACAACGTTAATACCTGGAATGAAATCTTTAAGACAGAAATAATGCGACTAGTTTGAGAACGTTTCGACCCTCAAAGATAAAAAGACAAGTTTATCTAGATGAGATGCATTCCGAGCAAAATCCGTGATGATTTTTTTTTTTTTCAATCCCTGTCTTCTATATTCGTGGGCTCGGGGGCTATTCCCTTATGAAAATGATGGCTATAACTGTAGGGTTTTTCCCTTCGAAGAGACAAAGAGAACCAAGTTGGCTCAACCATGTGTTATGCGCATGGGAGGTGACCCTTTAGTCATTTCTATGCTATCTTCCTTGGCTTAATTTTACTTTGCTATTTCGAGTTTTCTAGCCCCTTTTTACCTGCGAATTTCTGAGTTTTCTTGGACAGTTTTTATTTCTAATCAACGATTTCGATTTTATAATATTCTCTTGTTTCAGTGAGTCTCTGTTTATACGGATATTTGGCAGGTGAACAATTCTAATTCCGAGACCTGGGGTTAAGCACGCACATATTTTAATCCCCTTGAATAAACACACAACAATTTTTAAAAATGCGTAGTGATAACTAATGCATCAAATTCGTGCTCTATCTACGCCTAGATATTACCCATTCCTTTAATAACCACCCTGCGATTTGATGTAGTTACATCGAGTTTTTATTATTATTTTACAGAGTTCTATAAACGCCCAGAAGATTTAATTATGGAGTGGTTAAGAACTGACAATTATGTAATTGGAAATGTTTTGTTTTGTTTAATTATCGTGGTTAAGAGCTGGCAGAATTTTTGCAATTTAGAATTTTTTTTTTTGGCAGCGAATAGAACCAAAAATTTTATTGCTATTGAATTGCAGTTATCACTACACATATATGTTTATTGCCATTGAATTTGAATCATTACTACACAGGGATTTTATTTTCTATCTAGAATTCTTCAAAACTAGTATTAAATCTGTAATATGTATATGAGCACCTTTTTATAAAGAAAAAATCATATTTATAATATTTTATTTAATATTGATAACACCAATTTGTTTTCTTGCATAATGTGGTTAATGATTTATAAACCAAATCTACATTTGGTGATATATTGACTGTTCACATCTATCCTAATTTGGTTTTTCCTATTTGATATAAAGATTATCGGTCCTCAATGTTTATAATTTTTGGATGTCTAATACAACAATTGTTATTGAATTTTCTATTGAAAAGGGTTATAAAAGTTGGGCTGTAGTTTTGCAACCATAAATTTCTTCTTTTTGACACATCCCCTTTCCGCTTAATAATTTAGAACCTTGTCCTTCACCTTACCAAAAATTNATCGGTCCTCAATGTTTATAATTTTTGGATGTCTAATACGACAATTGTTATTGAATTTTCTATTGAAAAGGGTTATAAAAGTTGGGCTGTAGTTTTGCAACCATAAATTTCTTCTTTTTGACACATCCCCTTTCCGCTTAATAATTTAGAACCTTGTCCTTCACCTTACCAAAAATTATGTTTGGTCATAGTTCTTTTCTTTACCTTATCTATAACTCTTTGATTTGATATCAGTTTTATAATATGTATAAGCATTTACTAAGACCTTGTTTTAATGTGAAATTTTTTAATGGAATAAGAAAAGATTATAGAAGTTAGACTATGATTTTACAAACTACAAGTTCTTCACCTTCAACACTTTCTCTTTTATTTACAACTTTAAAACACTATCTTCAGTAACAATGTATGTTAGTGCCAGTGGATTTCAGGCGCGTTAGTTTTTGTGTTTGGTAGAAGGTTCAGAATCATTTTGTTTGTGCGTGGGTCCCTAGTGCCTTGGTCGCAAGGTGGCGACGTGATACCTTATGACTAGGTCATTGCACGCGTTGATCGATATGCACATACAAACCTGACTTTGAATCGTGTGTCTCCCACTGTGGACGATGTTGTTTTTTATTTAGTAAGGTTGTACTTATTGTAACGTTATTGTGATTGCCTCTCGCTTGCTGGGAAGGTTCTAGTTACTGGTCGTTGAAGCTGTTGTGGTTGGTTAATTGATGTTGTCTTTTATCTTAGTAGGCGTGACCTTGCATGTGTCAGGTGGGATGTAGACACTTCCTTGTTCCTCAGAACAGTCGCCAGCATTGAGACCTTAAATGGTCAAAATCGATGGGAACCTGGGCTTGAGCATTGCTTATGTGTCCTAGAGGTCCTAAGCTTGCAGGGTAGGATGAGTGGGTATTCGTTTCTATTTTTCGTCTGACTGACTGTCTTATGTTGCTTCCAACTGCTTGATGTGCTAGTATGCTAGGTCGTTATGTTTTTCTGTTGCCTGAATTGCGTGCGTTGTGTTTGTCGTCGTGTTGCATTGATTGACTATTGTCATTTTTACCTTCCTTCTTTATATATATATATATATATATATATATCACTGGTTATGCATCGCATGCTTTCGTAATGACGAGGTTGTTACAATTTACTTTGGTGCAATAGATTAATATATATAGTTTTATGTGTATTTATCATCTTATAAAGGTAGGGGTGGAAATTATCAAAAACATTCCATGTTAAAATAATAGTTTGATTATCTTCAAAAGATGATAAAGCTAGTGGGTGGACATTAATAGAGAAAATATATAAATTTAGATTTATATTTATTATCAAGTTTAACAAAACATTATTACATATTAATAATAAATATGATATTCAATATCAATATGGACCTTAATAGGCTCTACTATATGTTGGACCAATCTAGTTGTTACTTACTCTCTGTTTCTCTAAACAATAGGCTCTACTATATGTTGGACCAATCTAGTTGTTACTTACTCTCTGTTTCTCTAAACATGAAGTTTGCTCTGCAAGATTGATTTTCTATGATTGTAAAGAAAGAGTTTGATAAATGAAGGAGAGAGGAATACTAAGCAAAAGAGAAAATCATTGTAATTTTATAATTGTCTTAGAGTATTCATAAATAAAAATGAAAAATGAAAAATGAAAAATAAAAATAAATATGAATAATTAATTGAATAAAATTTAACAAAACATGATCACATATTAATAATGAATATGATATTTAATATATATATTTTTTAAGCAAAAAAGAGAGGTGGATCTTATTGTATTAGCTGCCAAAATATACAAATATGCTTGGTCTGCCAGCTGTCCCGCCGGATTAACAAAAATGGGAACAAGTATATATCCATTTTAACTCTAGAGTCAAGAAGGATCAATTTCTATTATATCCTTTATTCAAGTTTTGTATTATAAAGGAGGTTTATACCTTGAAATATTTGATCCCTCTCCACACTTGAAAAATCCCCCATTAAAATGCATTTAGAGATTCTATCAAAACAAAATCAAAATTCCAAATTTACATTTAAAAACATTAAAAATAATATTGAATAAAATTTAAGTAATTGTTTATACTATTCTTTAAGTAAAAACTGTTATAGCATTATATAAATTACTATAAATCTTGGTAAAATGTTATAATATTCTATAAATTACTAAATCTCTTATTGTGGTCGACTAGTGATACATAAGCATGACTATAAATGTGAACCCTTAGTCCGCCAAACCTTTGTTGTGGTGGACTCATGATACATAAGCATGACTATAAATGTGAACCCGTAGTCCGCCAACCTGCTCACAGTGTCAAATTTATTTTATTGTACTATATTTTTATACGTGCATTTAATTTCCTTTGGTGCAATAACTTAATATATATAGTTTTATGTTTATTTATCATCTTATAAAGGTAGGGGTGGAACTTATCAAAAACATGTCATGTTAAAATAATAGTTTGATTATCTTCAAAAGATGATAAAGCTACGCAAATAAGACTCATAATTAAAGGAGGAAAGAATGGTCCTAATAATATCATCTAATTTATTTTTTTGATGATTATTTTCAAAATATGGAAAAGAAATGCATACAAGACAAATGGTTAGACTTAAAAATTTTCTAAAAATGACATTTACAAAATTAAATATTTTTAAAGTGGAGACACAAATTTAGTTTTAAAAAATTAGTTATTTCATTTGCTTGACAAGTGGAGACAAAAATTTAATTTTAAAAATTATTCACTAATGCAATTTATTCTATTTGTACACAAGCATGGAATGAGGAAGTTGTTGGACTCATGATACATAAGCATGACTATAAATGTGAACCCGTGAGTTCGCTAACCGCTCACATTTTGATTATCTTCAAAAGATGATAAAGCTAGTGGGGGAGGGCATTAATAGAGAAAATATATAAATTTAGTTTTTATTTATTATAAGAGTTTAACAAAACATTATTACATATTAATAATAAATATGATATTTAATATCAATGTGGACCTTAATAGGCTCTCCTATATGTTGGACCAGTCTAGTTGTTTCTTAGTGTGTGTTGCTCTAAACATGAAGTTTGCTCTGCAAGATTGATTTTCTATAATTGTAAAGAAAGTGTTTGATAAATGAAGGAGAGAGGAATACTAAGCAAAAGAGAAAATTATTGTAATTTTATAATTGTCTTGGTGTATTCATAAATAAAAATGAAAATAAAAATAAATATGAATAATTAATTGAATAAAATTTAACAAAACATTATCACATATTAATAATGAATATGATATTTAATATTAATATTATATGATAGATATCATTAATTTTACTCTATATTTTATTTATTAATATTAATATAAAATAGTATATACAAGTATATATCCATTTTAACTCTAGAGTCAAGAAGGATCAATTTCTAGGTACAAACCTTTATTCAAGTTTTGTATAATAAAGAAGGTTTATACCTTAAAAGATTTGATCCCTCTCCACACTTGAAAAATCCCCATTAAAATGCATTTAGACATTCTATCAAAACAAAATCAAAATTCCAAAATTCCAAATTTACATTTAAAAACATTAAAAAAAATATTGAATAAAATTTAAATAATTGTTTATACTATTCTTTAAGTAAAAAGTGTTATAGCATTATATAAATTACTATAAATCTTGGTAAAATGTTATAATATTCTATAAATTACTAAATCTGACTATAAATGTGAACCAGTGAGTCCGCCATAGCTTAATATATATAGTTTTATGTGTATTTATTATCTTATAAAGGTAGGGGTGGAACTTATCAAAAGCATGCCATGCTAAAATAGTAGTTTGATTATTTTCAAAAGATGATACAGCTATGCAAACAAGACTCATAATTAAACTAGAAAAGAATGGTCCCAATAATATCATCTAATCTATTTTTTTGATGATTATTTTCAAAATATGGAAAAGAAATGCATACAAGACAAATGGTTAGCCTTAAAAAAGTTCTAACAATGACATTCAAAAAATTTAATATTTTTAAAGTGGAGACACAAATTTAGTTTTAAAAAATTAGTTATTTCATTTGTTTGACAAGTGGAGAAAAAAATTTAATTTCAAAAATTATTCACTAATGTAATTTATTCTATTTGTACACAAGCATGGAATGAGGAAGCAGTCTGTTGGACTCGCGATACATAAGCATGACTATAAATGTGAACCCAGACTCGTGATACATAAGCATGGCTATAAATGTGAACCCATGAGTTCGCCAACCCAGACTCATGATACATAAGCATGAATATAAATGTGAACTCGTGAGTCCGCCAACCCACGAACCGTGTCACATCTATTTTATTCTACTATATTTTTATACGTGCATTTCATTTACTTTGGTGCAATAACTTAATATATATAGTTTTATGTGTGTTTATCATCATATAAAGGTAGGGGTGGAACTTATCAAAAGCATGCCATGTTAAAATAATAGTTTGATTGTCTTCAAAATATGATAAAGCTAGTGGGGAGGGGCATTAATAGATGAAATATATAAATTTATATTTATATTTATTATTAGAGTTTAACAAAATTTTTTTTACATATTAATAATAAATATGATATTTAATATCAATATGGACCTTTATAGGCTCTCGTATATGTTGGACCAATCTAGTTGTTACTTAGTGTGTGTTGCTCTAAACATGAAGTTTTCTCTGCAAGATTGATTTTCTATAATTGTAAAGAAAGAGTTTGATAAATGAAGGAGAGAGGAATACTAAGCAAAAGAGAAAATCATTGTAATTTTATAATTGCCTTAGTGTATTCATAAATAAAAATGAAAAATGAAAAATAAAAATAAATATGAATAATTAATTGAATAAAATTTAACAAAACATTATTACATATTAATAATGAATATGATATTTAATATTTTTTTTTAAAGTAAAAAAGAGAGGTGGATCCTATTGTATTAGCTGCCAAAATATACAAATATGCTTGGTCTTCCAGCTGTCCCGCTAGATTAACAGAAACCAGAACAACTAGCAGCCTATGTTGTCCATGTCAAAAAATAAGAGCCCATCTATCCTGCCCATGGGAAACCAAGGCAGATGGAAACCCTCAGTCTGAAAATGAACCAAAGATCTTGAAAATAAAGCAAGCTTGAACTCTAATAGTTCCATAGCCATAGCTCTAATCAAAACTAAATTTCTAATCATAAACATTAACGGAAACAATTACTCGGTGGCCTCTGAGGTGTCCATGCCAACATCATCCTCCTGTGTTCCCTCTCTAGCTGGCAGCACGAAAGGTTGCGCGCATGTCAGACATCTCTGCCCTGCTGGCGCATTGGAGTATACGTCATATAACATATCAATGCGTTGGATGATGAGGATGGCCCGGTGGACCTGGTTCGCCACCTGGATCCTCAAGTCAAACATCAGATCCAGGTGCTCCGGGTGGAAGAATGGCGGTTGGACACACCACGGTTCTTGCATGGTGGATATGGGATGTGGCATGGGGGCTATGCCACCCTCCCACACCTGGCCACTCTCCTTCGATTCACCACTCGGTCTGGTATCCGCGGCTTTGCCTGTCGCATTCCCTCTCTGCTGCTCCATGGCTGCTTCTAGTCACTGTGACCCTGCCTGTTCCCCCTTAGCATTCTCATTGTCAATGCCTGAGATGTGTTCTTCTACGTGTGCATCCTCCTGCAAGTCTAGCGCCTCTAGAATCTCCTCTTCAATGTAGCAAGTGGGAAACTCCTCCATCTGGTCTTCCCTACTGTTGCGGTTTTGCTGCACCCTAGTGACATCCATGGAGGTCTCTCCCATGAAGCAGCTTGGAGGCTACCAATTTTCAGGTATAGTAAAGAGGAGGTGTTCCGGAGGAGCCTGAATTGGCTCTTCCAGAAATACCTCCTCCACATATGCCATGGGAGGTGTCCTAGATTTTCTTGCTCTGCGAATGAGCTGCGTTTGGGCCATAGACAATGCTCGTTTGAACCGCTACTATCTCTTTTGACGAGCAACAAAGGTATACCAGGCGGAGCCCCTGCGGGGCTTCCCTCTTTCTCTCAGCATGCAGATGTGAAGCGCTATGGCCAAAATGATGGTGGTGTTCCTGTAAGTGCACCAGAGCTCATAATAGCCTGGCTGGTGCAGGCCGAGATTGAAATGGGTGATGCCATAGTGAAACTCATTGATATCCGGGAGGGTGGACGTGACGGGCACCTCCATTAAGGTTCCCTCCTTAATTCTTTATGCATCCGGGCTCCTCACGCGAGTGAGAGGTCTCATGGCATGAGGCTGGCTGTTGGGGCTTGGTCCCATCCTTAATGGTGAGGTGATGGGAGTCAACGACCCTTATTTATGGCCAGGCCAGGCTCCAGACCACGTGGCCTTGCTGCGCAACGTGTCACCCCATCCGGGGTAATATGATATTTAATATTAATATCATATGATATATATCATTAATTTTACTTTATAGTTTATTTATTAATATTAATATAAAATAGTGTATATAAGTATATATCTCTTTTAACTCTAGAGTTAAGAATGATCAATTTCTAGGTACAAACCTTTATTCAAGTTTTGTTTTATAAAGGAGGTTTATAACTTGAAAGATTTGATCCCTCTCCACACTTGAAAAATCCCCCATTAAAATGCATTTAGACATTCTATCAAAACAAAATCAAAATTCCAAAATTCCAAATTTACATTTAAAAACATTAAAAAAAATATTGAATAAAATTTAAATAATTGTTTATACTATTCTTTAAGTAAAAAGTGTTATAACATTATATAAATTACTATAAATCTTGGTAAAATATTATAATATTCTATAAAGTACTAAATCTCATGTTGCAGTCGGTAGGACTCATGATACATAAGCATGACTATAAATCAGACTCGTGATACATAAGCATGACTATAAATGTGAACCCGTGAGTCCGCCAACCCGCGCACCGTGTGACATCTATTTTATTCTACTATATTTTTATACTTGCATTTCATTTCCTTTGGTGCCATTTCATTTCCTTTGGTGCAATAGATTAATATATATAGTTTTATGTGTATTTATCATCTTATAAAGGTAGGGGTGGAACTTATCAAAAACATGCCATGTTAAAAAATAGTTTGATCATCTTAAAAAAGATGATAAAGCTATGCACACAAGACTCATAATTAAACCAGAAAAGAATGGTCCTAATAATATCATCTAATCTATTTTTTTGATGATTATTTTCAAAATATGGAAAAGAAATGCATATAAGACAAATGGTTAGCCTTAAAAAAGTTGTAACAATGACATTTAAAAAATTAAATATTTTTAAAGTGGAGACACAAATTTAGTTTTAAAAAATTAGTTATTTCATTTGTTTGACAAGTGGAGACAAAATTTTAATTTCAAAATTTATTCACTAATGTAATTTATTCTATTTGTACACAAGCATGGAATGAGGTCGGACTCGTGATACATAAGCATGCCTATAAATGTGAACCCGTGAGTCCGCCAACCCGCTCACCATGTCACATCTATTTTATTCTACGATATTTTTATACATGCATTTCATTTCCTTTGGTGCAATAGCTTAATATATATAGTTAATGTAATTTATTCTATTTGTACACAAGCATGGAATAAGGAAGCCGCCGGGTCGGTCGGTTGGACTTGTGATACATAAGTATGACTATAAATGTCAACCCGTGAGTCCGCCAGGTCGGGTCGGTCGATCGAACTCGTGATACATAAGTATGACTATAAATTTCAACCCGCGAGTCCGCCAGCCCTCTCACCTTGTCACATGTATTTTTATTCTACTATATTTTTATACGTGCATTTCATTTCCTTTGGTGCAATAGCTTAATACATATAGTTTTATGTGTATTTATCATATTATAAAGGTAGGGGTGGAACTTATAAAAAACATTCCATGTTAAAATAATAGTTTGATTATCTTCAAAAGATGATAAAGCTAGGGGTGGGGGGTATTAATAGAGAAAATATATAAATTTAGATTTATATTTATTATTAGAGTTTAACAAAACATTATTACATATTAATAATAAATATGATATTTAATATTAATAGGGACTTTAATAGGCTCTCCTATATGTTGGACCAGTCTAGTTGTTACTTAGTGTGTGTTGCTCTAAACATGAAGTTTGCTCTGAAGGATTGATTTTCTATACTTGTAAAGAAAGAGTTTGATAAATGAAGGAGAGAGGAATACTAAGCAAAAGATAAAATCATTGTAATTTTATAATTGTCTTAATGAGATGTGTGTTCTTAATGAGTGTTTATGGTTAAATTTATGAGACACATGATTTGAAACTGGGCCTATGGGTTGTGGGCGTGTACTTTTGCTATGCCACTTTGATGTTCTTTCAATTTTGTAATATAATTTCAAAGAAACACAAAAAGAAAAATGTGATCCAACAAAGGAGGAAAATAAATTTGAAACAAACAGATAATTAATGTATCAAACAATGAATTAACTCATTCTAAATAAGTTAGTGCACCAACCATTGATCTCAAAATTGGCCTACAATTTACTGATCTAGCTAGTAGGTTATAAGAATTCAAGTCTCTGTAATACACTCATCGTAAGATTCTACAATCTTCCATATTCTTGGTTCAACTCTCTTCACATTAACTTCTACGAGTTGTATCCAAGATGGTATCACCAAATAATTGTACCAACAATTAAGATGGGGATAATCTTGTTCTGCAACTATAAGCTGAGAATAATCTTTCCAAGTAAATTAATTTTTAATTAATTCAACAAATTAACTTTTAATATTTCAAGTAAATTAACTTTTAGACAGAGACTATGCTGCCATACAACACTTGTTTAATGCTAATTGTTTGGAAAACAAAATATTTAATATAGGATACATTTTCTGCATGATATTAAAGTGATACGATTCTTAGAAAAAAAAAAAATAGTTAAGAAAAAACTCTAAAAAATATAGGTAAAAGTTCTTTAAACAATATGATAAAAGTGAACAGACTCGACTCCACTTCAGATATAGATTATATAATTGAAAGCTTCTTAAATTCTAGGTCACTCCTAAATTATTGCTAAGACTAACCCTCACCTGTAGATGAGATAAAATATCCATCACATACATGAAGTTATGGCTTGCATTTCATTTCATAGAGTGTATGTAGTTCTTATCTAATCTAAGTATTCTTAAGAAACTAAACATATTTGCTTTAAAAATTACACGCAAATATATTAACCATGATGTCCGAAAGTATCATGAAACTTCGTCACACATGATTACGAGAATTCTAAGGAATAACCGATACAAACATTTCCTAGACCAAGATAAATACTAACCCTTATAACATGTACTATTATCGAGTTCCACACAATGAGGCAAAGAAATAAGAAAATATATATCCTACATTCAACCACAATCTATATATATATATATATATTATAATATACTAGAAACATATAATATTCATACAGTCCTTCCTTATTGTCACTATTATATATATATATATATATATATATATATATATATATAAAAGCGGAAAAAGTGATTAACATAAATAATCCACATAAAACATATATATTATGTTATATGGATTATTTATGTTAGTGACTTTATCGAATTTCCAATTGGTTTCTGACATATTATATCACAATGTTGGTGTAAAGTGGTCTTTTCCTTCTTATTTGGATCTTAGGTGTTTGCTATATTCTAGTAATGTCCAACCTTGACATAGTATAGTTTGAGATTTTTATTTACATCTTTTCTCAACCCTTGGAAATCAATATGAATAACATACTATATAGCTCTTGAAATCAATATGAATTATATACTATATAGCTCTTTACATATGATGTAGTTTTATCTAGTTCACCTTCATCTCCATATTTTTTTTTTAATTTGAAATATACAACTTGTGTTAATTTTTCAATTTCAAATTCAAGAAAAATTTATTTATTTTTTATTGTTTTTTCTTATCTCCATAAACACCATTCCTAATAGAGGGATGTATTTCATAGGTTGAGTTTTATGATGTTAAAGTCACATATTTCTATGCTCTATTAAGTTTTAAAGTAGTGATTGAGGTTTTTAATGAACACTATTGCTTATTATATTCATTTCTATGTTTCAATTATTTTACTTTAATTTAATAAAAAATATAAGGCTACTAGCCATCCCTATTGTATATAGATTTCCATTAGCACATATTCCCATATGTTGGTTATTTTGAACATAAGGATAATCAATTGAATTTTCATACTTCTTATAATTTACCATGTGGTGTGAATACACTTCTTAAAAATCCTCATTCAACTCCATATGAGGTAGTCATTCTACAGATTATAACATGCTTATTGTTTTAGAATGAGATTGTATATCTGGGTAGTTGCTAAATTTTTTTGAAAACATCATTATGCTTAGACAAAGTCCCAAAGGGTTTCAAATATAAGGATATTGACTACTTCAACTAAGCTATGAAGAAATGATTAGGAATCCATTGCATTTTTAAAAAAGTGGGTTCTACTTATATTCTCTTGATGTCATTCTCCACAAAAGTTTGCATCATAACCAAAGTATGTAATTAGAGAAACCATATGACTATAGCACCCTCTGAACGTGAAGTTCCCCTAATACCAATACCATCTTCAATCTATTACCTGCAAGTGAAGAAAGAAACTATTCTTAACTAAATTTTCATAATCATGAAGTCTAACTTCTAATGTATTTCAGTATAGAAGGTGAGCCTACAAGAATTGCCATAATAGGAGCAATATTAGCATGGTTAACATCTCTACTCTTTCCATGCTTATAAGGAAACATTCAAATGGTATACTCTTTCCATGCTTATAAGGAAACATTCAAATGGTATAGGCATATCATGGGCATGTTCATCCATAGATATAAAACTATCATCTACATGGATTAATGAGAAACGTATGAAATTTTCCTTATAGAATTTTCCTTATCATTAGTTCATGCTAGATAAACTTTGCACTTTTGGTCTGAATGCATACTCACTTCCCTTTACAACATCCTTCTCTATACTCTCTTTCACTTGAACCATACCTCAACATGTCATCATTCTCAAGTAGTAAACGCTGCACCATATTCACATCTTAGTTGATGCTAAATTCCAACAATCACTTGATATTCAAGAAATCATCAATTTCATGTTGGATATTATGCTTCTCAAAGAGTTGTTGTTGAATTACAGAAGCATGAAAACCACTTTATGTTGTGTTATTGGATTCATGAAGCTATTAATGATTAAAACACCAATTTTATTATTACCTCTTGGAATTAGATGCCCCATTCCTTGCTATGAATAATTACAACAATATAGACAACAACAACTTTATGCTATAGATATTAGTCCCATAGATAAATTTATTGTATTTGGAAAAAAAAAAAAACCCTTGAGGAGATGAACATTGTTAAAATAATAGTAACCTTTTCATACAACAAACAAGTCCCCAAAATATGTATTCCTTTCAACATGATGATGTCATCTTCAAAGATTATGGAAGATATTTAAATGAAGATTGGAGGTAGTGTGACAAGCTAATCCAA
>JASDQU010103196.1:295452-308628 GCA_032191745.1 Picea mariana | reverse complement strand
GTTCCATAAATGGTGTCATTTTTGTTGCAGTATGAAAGGAAGTGTTATACCACCATTCTGCCAAGGGTAACCATTTGAACCATTGTGTTTGTTTATCAGAGACAAAGCAATGAAGGTATCCTTCCAGAGATTTGTTCACTATCTCGGTTTGTCCATTAGATTGAGGATGATAGGATGAGCTATGAGCCATTTGAGTACCCAAACAAAAAAATATTTTTTTCCAAAAATAAGAAAGTTGTGGGGAAGTTACCATAAATTGCACTTGGCATATCCAATTTTGATCAAACATGTGGCATTGCAGAGAAGAAATATTAGAGAACTGCAAAAAAAAAAAAAATCATACCCAGAAGGGCCGAAATTTTGGAGATACAACAAAAGAAAGATTGTCTAGCAGAACCACCTCAAAATCAAGGTTTAAAAGTGATACTTTGCCAACATGCCACCAAAAAAGGGTACTTTTACACCAAATAATCCTCCAGATAGTCTTACTTGGACTCTTGATGAAGGTGAAGAAATGCGTAGGGACATAAATGGTTTACAAAAGAAGACAATGATAAAAGATGAAATACAAGGGATGTTGGATGGTTTAAAAGGGGAGATCATGGAAGGATTGAAAAATTTCCTAATAGAGAAGACTATCTTCAGAAGAAAAACAAAAATGGGTGACCAAGATATTGAGTTATGATTTTGAAATCATTTATAAAAAAGGGAAGCAAAATGTTGTGGCAGATGCATTCTCAAGAAAGGATGAAGATGTTGAGGCCTTTCTCTGTGCCATCTCAATCATCCAACCTAATTGGATAATAGAAGCAAGGGATGAATGAAAGAATGATGAAAACGTGTGTACTCTCATTTTTAGGTTGCAACAGGATTCCAGTGCATCAGATACATTTACATGGAAAAATGATTCACTATGGTACAAAGATCGCTTATATTTATGTAAGAACTCCCAACTCAAACAAAAGGTACTATTGGAATTGCACGCCTCTCTGATAGGAGGGAACTCGAGATTTTTGAAAACCTACCATAGGGATACCATATGTTAAGAACCAAATATCACTATAGCATAGAAAAACCTCAGAATAAGTACTCAACACCTTGAAAAAGAGAGAAATTCACATAATAAGCCTCTTCGAGGGGGCAACCTCCTTATACACCACATAAATGTCTAAATACAAGATGATTGAAAATGAAAATGTCTCCTTGGTATATATAGGAGACTAGGAGGTACAATTACAACTAATGGACCCAAGCCAACATAAATAAAGTAACATTACTAATGTAATATGCCCCAATTAAGGGGTAATGTGCCAAGGACCCAAGCCGACATAAATAAAGTAACATTACTAATGTAATATGCCTTAATTAAGCAGTAATGTGCCACTATTTAGGGCTTAACACCTTCCCCCCCCAAAAGTGCATCTGGTTGAAAAAATATTTGTCTGAATCTAAGAACATTCATTGTCACTAATCTTCCTTTACTATTTTTCGGGAATCACCATTGACTTTTGTATCATGATATTCTTCCCCATATTGAGCGAGACGTCATATTCAACTCCTCCTTCTTCATTCTCATCTTGGACCAAGTTTAAACTAGGCTATTTTCCTTTCTTTGGCTCTTTCATTTTATTACTTGGGCATTCAAATGTTCGATGACCCTCTACACCACACCTAAAACACACATAATATCATCCTCTGCCACCACCGTAACCTCTACGCATTTTAAATCCTCTTCACCATGGATGATTTATGTTACCTTCCCGAGTATCTTCTACTTTCTTATCTCCTTGGGATGATTCACCTTTACCATAGTTAAAACCATCCCATGAGGCATATGATGTACCCCTCCTTTCTCCTCTATTCCTTTGAGAAAATTTTCGGTTTTTTTTTTTCTCATCCTTTAAGGTGAATTGGTATGCCTCTTCCACATTGGGAACCCTATGCATGCTCAATTCATCTTGAATATATTTTTTAAGACAATTCACATATCTTGCAGCTAGTTTCTCATCAATTTCCTGGTGATCCACATGAATGGAAAACTGATAAAACTCGTTTGTGAGTTCCTCCAGTGTGGACATGTTTCGCTTCAAGTTTTGAAATATATGAAAAAGGGACTGAGCATAGTCCAAAGGAAAAAGTTTTGCTCAGAATTTTTTCCAACTTATTCTAGGTCCTAATTTTTTCTTTTCCTTTTTAAGTTTTGTCTTTCTACAAATTATCCCACCAGATCATGGCGTGACCCTTCAACTTGGTGCATGCAAATTTCACCTTATTTTCCTCTGCCATAGGCTTCCATTCAAATTATTTTTCCATGGCGTTCAACCAATCTATTGACTCATTTGATTTAAGACTCCCTGCATATTCTAAAACTTCCATTTTGATCCCATCATTTCTCCCATCTAGAGCCATCAGAATCCTTTCTTCAAAAGTCATGCGCTCTAATTGTTCTTCTTCATGTTATTTTTCATGTTCTATATGTTGATCTACATCTCCTTGGTTTGTCTCCTCATCATAAATTTCTCTTTGTATTATTCTCTGAATAGCCATAATGTTTGTAAGATCTTCTACTTTCCTTTGAAGGTTTTGTATATCTCTATGCATCTAAGAAAGACCTTCTCTTCCTCTTCCTCTCCCATCCATCTTCCTGCTCCTATACCAAAAGATGTAGCCAATAAAATCTGATTCATTCACAAGATCTAAAATCCATGAAAACACACGAGAATGGAAAATAAATCTCTTTTATTCCTTCTCCATCCTAACTATTACAATGGAAGTTCATCCCCTTATAACTACTATCTTAGATTTTTGAAAACAACTAATTTTATAAAAATAACTAATTTTAGAAAACAAATTATTTTAGAAAATTCTCGCATGACTCTAAAACTGACAAATAACCAAAAACTAACTATAGAAACACTATTTGTCAATTCCCTTTTCTGATTGACAGCATAAATTAAAAGATAAATGATAATTACTAATTTAAAAATTCCTAAAAAAAACACTAAAACCCCAATTTGAGTCCTTATATGAAGGAATTTTGCCCTGGAAAATGTTGAAATGATGTCCAATCTAATGGATTAGATTGGAAATGCAGTGAAATATTCGATATGCAACTCCTTATAAAATTTCAGCCGAAATGGATAACTGAGACACAAGTTATGACACTCGGAAATCCTTGCATCAGAAACTTAGCTTACCTAATCTAAATCAATAAATTTCCCCTTATTCCATGTAACAACATGATGCCATGAGGGATCCCTTAAGATCAACCATGAAAAATTCCATATCAATCTGGCCTAATACTTTTCCCTAACAGAGTAAATTTGTACTCTATATGAAAACACTGTATTCAGAAGCATCCAAGGATCGTGGTTTTCACATGACCACGAGTGTGATCTAACACTGAGCCTAGATAAGCGCTTTTCCCACTTTGATAAATCGATGGTCTTTGTTTTATTTAACCGTTGAGATGAATCGATCTATTACTTTCGGGGGGCCAAATAACTTTCACCATCCCAAGGTAGGGGGGCCCGAAATAATCATCCTCTCAACATGTGGAGACATTATCAATGACGAGGATTATTTCGGGGGGTCACCTCTGGTTTAATGCCCTCACTCCTTCACTACCCGAATTGAGCTATATCTGTTGATATCATCCAATATCAATGATGATCCAATGATCGTCGGGCTTCACTGCCTTTTTTCCACAATGCACCTTTGTCGATCCGACGATTGATTAACTCTACATGTTTATTCTTGCTTTTGATTGGACGATCTATGCTCATCGATAAACCAAATGGATGATCGTGATTCTCTGTAATTTATGGTTACAAGATACCAATGTAACTCTGATGCAAATCAACCAATAAAAATAGACAATACACACAATATTTATATCAACGATCTAACAAGATAATTATAGAGAAAAAACCTATGTTTGTATTCATTTAATTGGAAACTCCACACCTACAAAAACAAAGTTCTCTACACATCAAGCATGAAATCCCACACTGAGGAAAATCCACTTCTTTTCAATCCAGCCCAATCCAATCCAATCCAATCCACTCCATTCCAATCGAACGTCTTACAATTGGAAAAATGTATTATAATTCACGTTATACCATAAACTAACAATTAATCCCTATAAATATGTCAAAAACTGTATAATCAATCTAATCTCCTAAATTAATCAAACAAATCACCACCTAAGTAACTAATAAATTCTTCTCGATTCCTTCTAGAGGCATTCAATCCAATTATTACAAATTCAAATAAAATTAAGAGGACCAACCCTCTTTGGTAAAAGAATTTGACCCTTAGGTCCATGAATTAAAATTCTTAATTAGATGCTCCAGCATCAGACTCCCGAGGAAGAAAATAATGCTCCATTAATCTTTCAGGATCCACATTGTACTTGTAAACCTGTGTTGTTGTCATCCAGGTGACATCTTCTGTTGGTTGGCCTTAACACTTGATCAAATATTGATAATATGCTTTGCCCCTGGTTTCCTTTGTCATCCTTTTGAAAATTGCTTCAACTTCTTTCTGTGTCTTCTTAGGCAATTGTTCTTCCCATTCTAAGGTCTGAATTTCATCACTTGTAGGTCCATATGTCACCTCATTATTTGATTCCTTGTAGGGGTACACGTATTCTATATTAAATATTGGAGAAATTCCAATATTCTCTGGTAATTTTACCTCATAAGCATTTGCATAAAATTTTCTGAGTATTCCACAAGGCACAATATTATTCAATTTTAACTAATTGTAAGTCCCTATAGAGAACCTTTCCTTTCTCAAATATACCATAACCAAACACTAATTTGGAACTCCACCTATCTCCTTCTTAGATCTTCCCTTTTCTTATACTTACTACTTCTTTCTTGTAACTTTTTCTTGACATCCTCTTCTAGCTTCTGCATGTGCTATGCAAAATCCTCAACATATGCACTCATTATCTCTTGTTTCCCCAAATTTATGAGTTCATATACTCCCCTTTGTTTCATTCCATAAACAATTTGTAATGGACTCATTCCCGTACTCCTATTAGGAGCGTCATTATAAGAAAAATCTTCCTGAGCAAGTGTTAAGTCCCGTTGTTTAGGCTGTTCATACACCAAGCTCCTCAAAATGTTCCCCAAGCTCCTGTTTACCACTTTAATCTATCCATCAATATCTGGATGATAGGTTGAATTGAAATTGATATTTGTACCTAGTTTCTTCCATAAATTTCCCCAGAAGTGACCAACAAACTTTGTGTCTCTGTCAAAGACAATGCTCACTGTAAGACCATGCAACCTTACTATCTCTGAGAAAAACAAATTTGCAATATTAGTTGCATCATTAGTCTTCTTACAAGCAATCAAATATTCCATTTTGGAAAACCTATATAACACCACATACATAGAATCACTCCCCCTTTGAGTCTTGGGTAATCCTAAAACAAAGTCCATGTTGATAGAATCCCATGGTCTTTTTGGAATGGGCAATGGATGGTACAACCATGTATTTTGACTCCTTCCCTTGGCATGTTGGCATATCCCGCACCTTTCAAAAAAATTATTGGCATCAGTCTACATCCTTGGACAAAAATAAAAAGCATTTACTTGAGAATATGTCTTGTCTTGTCCAAAGTTCCTTGAGAGTCCTCCACTGTGCTTTTCCTTAATTAAATTTCCCCTCATTGAACACTTAGGAATGCACAATTTACTTTTTTTGAACAACAAACCTTCTTGTAGCATGTAGTCCAACCATTGGATTTTTTTGTTAGCCCCATTATTCTCACAAGCTGCATAAATATCCTAAAAATAGATATCTTTTTTATACATGGCAATTAACTCATCAAACCCTAAGGTGTTGACCTTAAACTCTTGTAAAATCAAATTTACCCCACTCAAAGCATCAAAAACCTTATTAGATTTACCACTTGTGTGCTTAATCACAAAGGTAAAACTTTGCATAAATTCAACCCATTTAGCATGTTTTTGGTTCAACTTAGGTTGACTACTTATAAACTGTAGTGCATGGTTGTTAGTGTACAAAACAAATTCCTTCGGCATCAAATAATGTCTCCATTTCTTGAGTGCTTGCACAATATCATAAAATTATTTATCATAGGATGAGTACTTCTATTTTTTCTCATTTAACTTCTGACTAAAGTATGCTATTGGTCTTTGTTCTTGACTTAACACAACTCCTATTGCTGTCAGCCTGTCACACAAGCATCCGTTTCTACTTGGAAGGTTTTATCAAAATCAGGTAAAGCCAACACATGTTTTTCAATGATCTTTCTTTTCAGCATATTAAAACTCTTGTCTACTCCCTCTGTCCATCTAAATGGATACCTACTCTCTTTTATATTCTCTACCATAGGTGCACAAATTTGACTGAAATTTTTAATAAATTTTATGTAAAATCTTGCAAGGCCATGAAAGATTCTTACCTCAAATAAATTCTTGGGATTTGGCCAATTCAAAATTTCTTGTATCTTCTTTGGATCCATTTTAAACCCTTCTTCTAAGACTAAAAATATCAAATATATCAATTCCTTCTTCATAAATCTACACTTCTTCAAATTTATCAACAATTTCTCTTTCTGCAGGGTACTTAAGACCACATTGAGATGCCTCAAATGCTCCTCTTTTCTCCGACTATAGATCATAATATCATCCAAGTAAACTATAAAAAACTTGCCAATGTATTCTTTCAAGAATTAATTCATTTACCTAATGAATATACTTGGTGCATTTGTGAGCCCAAAGGGCATCACCAACCATTCATACAACCCATTTTTTTTCTTAAATGCAGTCTTCCACTCATCCCCCTCTCTAACCCTTATTTGATGGCAACCACTCTTTAAATCAATTTTAGAAAAATATTTGGACCCACTCAAACAATCCATTACATATTCTATATGAGACAATGGAAACCTGTACCTGATAGTGATCTTGTTGATGGCCCTGGATTCAGTGCACATGTGCCATCCACCTTCCTTCTTAGGACTGAGTACTGTTGGTACTAGACATGGACTAAAGCTCTCTCTTACCAGCCCTTTGTCCAAAAATTCTTGAACCTATCTTATCACTTATTCATTATTTGGAGGGGTTAATATATAGGATTTTTTATTAGGTAAACTTGCTGATCTAGGAGGATTTAGGTGGCCACCCACCTTTTCCAACTGGCTCAAAACAATTTTTTGGAAACTTACTGTTTTTAGTAGTTTTTCAGTTCCTGAATTGTCGAGGCCATTTTGAGGGCATAAACAATGATTTTTCATTATTAGGAGCCTCAATGATAGTCGAAGGCTATGATTGAGCCCCCTAAATGAAGATCCTTGTTAATACCTTTCCAAAAAGCTATCATGCACCCTAAACAAAGATCGTATGAAAAAGTTACGACCCTGGGAAGTTGACGTACTAACTTACCCCAACGGGGTCCACATGAATTTTGTTGCTTCATCTCCTAGGGTTAGGTTTTTGGATGTATAGGGTTTTGACATTTATGTTTATTGTGAAAATTCCTTCAGAGACTCATTGTATTCATCTTCTTGCGAATGAGCGTAGCTGTCACATCTCTTATCAGAGATAAGCTGCCACCGTTCTAGCAAGCTTGTTTTCAGTCTGCATTTTATAGTTTTCAACATATTTCTTATTTAATAGAAATCAAGTTTTACTATATATCTGTTATTGTTCACTGTGCCTTTGTGTTAATATTATAAATATGTGGTTTCATTTTGTTCTGATCATAAATTTGGATTAGTGGTATCAGAGCGGTCTACTCCTTGTTTTTTTTTTAATGTACGTCCCCAATGCGGTTAGGGTATAGAGAGTTGGGTCTTGATCTTGTTTCTATTTAGGAAAACTAATCTCGCACGCCCAAGAAACCATCCATGGCAGAAAAAAATAAATACGACATGACATGAGATCCTTTCAAAATGTTTCTCAAGGAATCCCTTGAGCAACAGAGGAACGAGATGATGGACAAGTTTGCACAAATCCTTCGATGACCACTGACAAGCGACGCATCCACTTCAAGTGGAGGCACCGCCCCCTTCAAGGTACACATAAATTTTGATATTCCTATATTTGAAGGTCAAATAGATGAATATTCCATATATAAATGGTTAAACCTTCTAGAAGAGTATTTTTTTGTCCAAAACTTCTCCGATAGACAAAAGATTACATTTGCATTCCTCAAGGCCACCTCCCATGTCAAATATTGGTGGGATACTTTCTGTGAGCAAAAGGAAATAGAGGGATCCAAATTATTTATAGTTTCACCCACTTGGGGTTCCTTTAGGGATGTTATTAAGGAACAATACTACCCTGTTGGAAGTTACGATGACTTGTATACAAGATGGACTGCACTGCGACAGGAAAGAGACCAAACTTGAAACAGTGCCAGAGTTCACTAATGTCTTCCATACCTTGTGCACCAAGTTGGGTATCAAAGGTTCTGAGTGACATCTAGTGCTCAAGTACCGCAGTGGTTTTCATAGATACATATAGATATAAATGGAGTTTTTGGACATCTCATCCTTGGGTGCAGCCTATCGATATGCCGTCAAAATCGAGCAAAAGATGAAACAAAAGACATGATAGTTTGGGTCTGGGAACCCCTCATAGCAGAAGCATGCCAAGGGAAGCCCCAAACCATATAAAAAAGGAAAAATAAAATATGTGAAACCTCAGGACAACCATTCCAAGCCACAAGCAAAGAAGGACAATGGGAAGATGAAGAAAGATATCGGGAAGTGTTGCGACTTCCATAAGAGTCCCTGGCATAACACTGCTGATTTATGCTCAAAGTAGTCATTGGTGGTTGAAGTAAAGGCCCTTGAATCAAATACAAGTTCCAACTCTGTTTCAGAACCATAAAAGGGGAGATGGATCATTGATGCAGAACCCAGTGCCACTGTTGCTACCACCAAGATCCATCCTGGTGAACCTGAAGAGCGAGAGGAAGGAAAGTGCCTCTTTTATTCACAGATGTGGGTAAAAGGCACTCCAATGCACTTCATCGTTGATAGTGGTAGCCATAAGAAACTCATGTCAGCAGAGGATGTCAATTGGCTAGCCCTGTTAACAATGCCACACCAGTATCCCTACACCATCATATGGCTCTGTCAAGGAAGCGATATTCAAGTCAACCAACAATGTTGCTTATTGTATGACATCAAGCCATTGAAAGATAAGGTATTATGTGATGTTTCTCACCTTGAAGTTTGTGATGTTCTTTTGGGACAACCTTATTTATGGAAATTCCATGGTATATATGAGTCTAGGCCTCACAATGTTATTATTACTTTGAGCATGAAATTGTAAAGGATACCCGAGGTAGTCCCACCTAGTGCTATTTCCATGATCTCTAACAAGCAATGCAGGAAGGTCATTTCTCAGACTGGGAAGTTTGTCTTCTTCGTGATTCACTCTTAGAGTGAGCAAAAGGTTGCAAGCACATTCATGGCCTCCACGACCGAGCTATCCACGCAACAAAAGCAAGTGGATAAGGTTGTGGAAGAATAAAAAGACATCTTCTCATCACCTACTGGGGTACCTCTACACTGCCAGGTCAAGCATCCCATCGATATGACCCCCAGTGTACTGCTACTCAATTGGCCAGTCTATCACTGCTCTCTGCTAGAAAATGAGGAGATCAAGCATCGGATCTAAGAATTTCTCCACAAGGGGCACATCCGACCTATCTCGTCACCTTGTGGAATCCTAATCGTGCTAATGCATAAGAAAGACGAGACTTGGTGACTTTGAATTGATTACTAGACCATAAATAAAATCATAGTTAGGAATTGGTACCCAATTCCCTGAATCAATGATCTCCTTTATCAGTTCAAGGGAGGAAAACAATTCAATAATATTGATATGAAGTCTGTCTACCATCAGGTCCCAATAGAATCGACATATGTATGGAAAAATGCCTTCAAGTAAAAAGAAGGTATTTTTGAATGGTTGGTTGTTGGCACAGGGGTGGACCCAGGGTTCAACGCTTCAACAACGCACCAACAAAACCCTAACTACCGGCCCTTTTGACAACACCTGCGAAGCAGATAAAGTCTCGAAGCAGATAAAGTCTCACCCAAGGTAGAGGCATGGGTGGTTGCAGGACTCAAGTGTCTACAACCTAGCTAGAACACAGATCTGTGTTTACAACACTTAACAAAGCACTTAGCAATTAACATTCATCAACATTTAACCCTTATTCACATTGCAGATTGAAATCCTAGTTACAACGCAACAAAATATTCACCAAGATCTAATACATACAACACTTAACACATAGAAATAGATCAGATCTAGCATTCATTCACATTACTAAGCACTAATATATTATATCAGATGCATCTAACACATATCATTGCACTAAGAATACATCACATCAATAACATAACAACTATAATGCACAAGGCAACCAAAACACATGATATACGTGGTTCACCCCAACATGGGGATACGTCCACCAACTCTTCTCTTCTTTATTGTCTTCTTTCAATCTTCTACAAGCGTAGAGCCACAAGAACCCACTTTGTATAGGATAGGAGATTTGCGTGCACCTCGTCGAATCCTCCTTCCCCGAGCTAGGTTTAAGCACAAAGCCTTCTTACAATTTGCACACAAGCTTCTTACAATCACTTGCACTTATCTCTGTAAGTTATTAAAACACAGTATGCAAGAAGCATCCACAATTGTTCACACTTAGCTCACCAGCCACATTACACACATATGTTTCTCTTACATACATTGCCTAGATTTCTATTTATACATTACAAACATGCCTAAACATGGGTAAACCCATGGGCCAACATCCCATACCCGTTACATAAAACCTAAACTCAAAAATTCCCCAAGAAGGGGCCGAGATCCCAAATCTTCACTTTTCCTTGTGTTCTGCCTTCGACCAGCCTGTCGAAGTCCCAAAATTGGTCAAATGTGACCAAGGTTCTCCAAAACTTGGTCAAGGGTGAACATGCCCCCAACACTCACCTGTGACTCGTCCCGAGTCACTCTGATCTAGGTAACTTTGCCTCGAATGCATCGAGCTTGGCTCGAGCTGCTTCGACCTGTTGCTTCGCCAGAGCCTCCTGCTCGACGAACTCTTGAATAACCTTTTCCATCATAGGTCCTTCCAAGTGTTGTTCCACTGTGGTGACCACTTGTTCCATATCTGCACCTCGTCCTTCAATCGCCTTAAAAGGTATGCAAGCTGCATCCTGCACTAGCTAGAGTCACTGAGTCACTTTCATGACCTTACTTTGTATTCCATGGACTTGTTGCTAAACTGTGTGCTGTTCCTGGGATTGTTTCATCCTCTGAACCATTGGTAGTGGCTTCAACTACGCTTGCACCGTTGTTGCTTGCTGCTTGGCCTCCTGAATCTGTGACTCGAGTGTCCTTAGTTCAAGTTCCTCTGTAAGGTGCTCATAAGTCTATGCACTTAAACTGCTAAGATGCTTACATTCTAAGGCCAATTCCTTGATTCTCTAGACTGCGCTTCAGGCAGTTTCTTCTCTCTGGTCTCACACTTCCTGCAGAGTGCTTGGCATTGCTTGTAACTCCAGTTCTTCTATCCTCTGTTGGAGCTATTGAATGGATTCAACAAGCTTACCTACTTGGATTTCCACTGGGTCTTCTTCCATTTGTTCTAATCCTGTCACAGAGAGAAGTGCTCTAGTGATTGCCTCTTTAACTCCAATCTGCTCTGCGAGGATTTGTTCCTTCTCCTTATGGATCTATGCTCTATCCTCTGCAAACTTGGCTTGGATGTCATCTTTTTCTTGTTGCGCAACCTGACGTTGTTCTCTGGCTTCTTCTTTTTCTTTCTTTAAGGCCTCTGTGGCCTTTTTTTTTTCTTCCTGAACACGACGAAGGCGAGCTTCGGTCGCATCTGCTATTTGACATAGCTGGGAAGGCTCATCTCCCAGCTCTGTTCCTTTTGATGATGGGGGCACAATAGACACTGGACAACTGGAGTAGAGGGCTTATTGTACCCCTTTCATCTTTTCTTCAATTCTTTCATACATGGTCTCTTGTTTGGCTTCATTGTGTTGTAAGATATCTTCTGAGGTATATGAGATAGTGGCGATGATGAAATCTATGTCATCCATCGTGAGAACAGGCTACATCTATGGTTTAGTAGCTTTGGACTTCTTCCATGATGTAGGTTTCATGGGGGAAACTTTTCTTTTCTTGGAGGTCTCAGCTTTGTCAATAGGGTCCCTAGGCGGTGTTACTTCGCCTTGTTTCTTCTTGTCTTCTTCTCCNTCTTCCTTCTGCTACTGCTGGGTGCATCATACTCTTCACGAGTAACCACTGGACTTCCAATGAGGTGAGGGTCGAACAGTTCCACCTAGTCCACTAGTATAAGGAACTCTTCAGGCCATTCCTTAGTGATTTCTTCCATGTCCTCCTCTTTGAGTTTATAGTAACTCTGCAGCTCTTCTTTGTGTTCATCTCTGCGTTCAGTAAAATAAATAAAATCTCTATCTGTGTGGAAATTCACAAATGGTCTGAACCTATGAAGGGTGTTCGGGGTCATCTGAGGGAAAGACTCAATAACCCTCTTCAACCGTAGGTAGTAGGTGTGGAACTCCGCATTTGACTTCCATTGTTTTTCCATGTCGCTTGAATACCAGAGCGTGGTGCACTTCACAACTAAGGGTTCTGATGGCTCAATCTCAGGAAAGGTCACACCTTCCATCATTTCCCAAGAAATGAAAGCGATGAGGATCAACAACCAACTAAAGTGGAACTCGTAGCCTTGATCCTGAGCTTCGTGAGAGTCTTGTTCTAACTAGTTGACGAGGTAGATCGCCCAGTTCATTTGTAGCCCTTCCACACATTTTCCCGCGAGGTCAACAATGAACCCTGTGATGTGTGTGGGTCTGTTCTTCCTTACTATCTTACCAACGATCAACTGGAAGGCTAGGTGCACTGTGCCATTCTGAATGGAGACTACCTTGTAGTCTTGCTTCCCCTTTTCCACATCGCCATAGGTATCTTTAATTTTCTGCGCCAGGGCACGATCTGTGGCCTTCTCTGGATAAAATTGACGTGGGTCTGGTCCTTACATGCTTAATTCAGTGATCCGATGGATCAACGCTAGATCTACAATGATGCGTCTGTCCAGCCAGAATTTACTTCCATGGAAGCAAGAAAACAAGAG
>JASDQU010103196.1:284919-295446 GCA_032191745.1 Picea mariana | reverse complement strand
ATGATAGTGGAACTCGCGATGTACATAGTCCATGGCTGGGGGATGATCTTCGGCTTCTTCTCCTTGGTGATGGTTAAGTACTTGTGTGGGGTGAGAATTCCATTTTTCTTGCGATATCCTAAGTTGAAATCACTAATCTTCAACATCATGATTTGTCCTAACTGCAACCCAACTGTGTGTATCCCCTTCGGGAGGTACACAGTGATCAAGGTGTATTCGAATTCCCTCAGGACACTATCACAACTCACTGCGCCAGAAAAAGGAGGGATATAATTGGGTAGGATAGATGGGTTGAGATTCACATTCTCTAAGTCATCACGATTCTTGTTTTGTTTCTTTGTCGTAGCTCGGGATGGTCCAGATCCATGAGCAGTCGACGAGGATTGTTGCACTCCTCTCGTCGACGAGGCTTGGACTTCTTTAGACACGAGCTTCTCATTCATGAGGTCTATGAGGATATCTTTGGAAGATTTCTCTACTTCGTTGAAGTCACCTAACATGCACGCTCGAGATCAGGTATCATAGGTTGGTGAACAAACAATCACAGTAACATAATGGATGGCGAGCTCTCAATAGGAACTGCGTGAAAGAAACTAGTTCTCTATGAGCTCGGATAATCATAATGGGAAAAAAATTTCTCGGTGAAACGCTCAATGGGATAAATTGACAATGTCGTAACAGACTCCTCCAATGGGTAGGAACGCCTCAATCAATGCAATTCCATCCTCTATGACGTGGTCCCAACGGTCTAATGGCGATCTTTCTGGCCATAATTGTGGTTGGAGCCATTATGGAGCATCGAGCTAACGGTCGAGATGCCTCCAACGGTCATATAGCTTCATCGTGGTGAAGTACCAATCTTCAATGTTCTGATATCCCGGTGAAGTTCCATTTCTTCAAACCTTCCTTCTGTGAATTCCTCCCTGGAACTTCCTGTAGCTTTTCTAACTTTTCTTTCTTCTTGATGAGATTTATGGCTTTCTTTCCTATAATCTGAGTCATTGGTTTCCACTTTCCATTATTGTTCTTATCTCCTCTTGGCATAGTAACTTCGCACTGTGGATGGTCTTTCATAGGGTTCAAGGGTAATACTTCTTCTCTTTCTAGGGTAGGTGCTCTACTCTCTTGTACAAACAGGTGTTTCCAGTCTTCTTGTGTTCTTTCAACTTCGATGTCCATATATCTGGTCCTTAGTAGCTTCGACTAGTCCTCTTTTTATTCCAGTAAGTGCACTATTATCGTAGCCATGAAATCCCTTGGTTCTTTCTTTTTCTATTCTAGATCCTCTTCTTCTTGTTTCCTTCGTATCTGATCTTTTTCAATCCAGGTTTTTCCTAGCAAAATAGAAAATGGGGCGTTGTTCTCAACAAACTTAATGATCTCAAATTCTTCTTTTGTCAAAGTTCCATGAGCACTCATATATGCTTGGGTAAGTCTTCCACACAGGGTTATTAGCTTTCCTCTAAATATTCTTATTCCTCCTAATGAAGGAAACATAACAAGTTTTCCCAAAATTTGCCAAGTTCTTTTTGTCATGATATTCATCTGTGTTTCCTCATCCAGAATACAGTCTATGTCAAAGTCTCCTATTCTTGTTTCTATGCAATTTTTCTCTTTTAATATCTCTGATAAGTTGATATCTCTGTGATCACTCAGGGTTTCTTTCATCTGTAACAATACAGTCTCTGATTCTTTATGGGGTTTTATCATATCCTTAGTTTCTTGGCCTGTCTCATGGTTTTCTTGTCTCATATTCATATTTTCAACTTTAGCAATCATTCTAGGGAAATCCAAAACTTCATGGTCCATATATTTACAAAAAATACAACTAGGACTTCTCCCAGGGCATTCCTTAGCAAGATGTCCCGATCTTTTGCAACTATAGAAAAGAGTTAATCCTCTCTTTCTTTTAAATGACCCCCAACCTTTCCTGTATTGCGCACTGTGATCACAATAACTAACCTGCAAAAAAATATTTCTAGGATACTAGATCCATTTGTTAGTCCAAACATTCTTTCTATGCATAGGAATAACATATCTTTCACTATTCTTATCAGATCTACTCATATCCAATCTTCTTTCTTCTAGTTGTGCTCTAGTTTTCAGACTAGGACAAAATCTATTAGACATACCTAGATCCATTCTTTCGAAACAAAAATGTTCACTTATCTTACCTTTCTCAGAGCAAAAAGCTTTAAGATCTTACCTCTTTTCTTCATATCTGATTACTTTCTTAGCACAAAGCTTCACAGTCAAGTAGAATACTGCGCACTAAAGCAGTATATCTATGCACAAAGCTTTCTTTTCTTGAGTTCCTAGCAATCACAGTTCCAGGTCCCAACAACAGAACCATTTGTTGGCACAGGGGCAGACCCAAGGTTCAATGCTTCAAGAACGCATCAACATAACCCTAACTACCGACCCTTTAGGAAACACCTGTGAAGCAGATGAAGTCTCACCCGAGGTAGAGGCAGGGGTGGTTGTGGGACTCAAGTGTCTACAACCTAGCTAGGACACAAATATGTGATTACAACACTTAATATATCACTTAGAAATTAACATTCATCAACGTTTAACCCTTATTCACATCGCATATTGAAATCCTAGTTACAGAGCAACACAATATTCACCAAGGTCTAATTCATCCAACACTTAGCACATAGAAATAGATCAGATCTAGAGTTCATTCACGTTACTAAGAACTAGGATATTATATCAGATGCATCTAACACATATCATTGCACTAAGCATACATCACATCAATAACATAACAACTATAATGCACAAAGAAACCACAACACAGGATATACGTGGTTCACCCCAACGTGGGGCTACGTCCACCAACTCTTCTCTTCTTTATTGTCTTCTTTCAATCTTCTACAAGAACAAAGCCATAAGAACCCACTCTGCATAGGACAGGAGATCTGCGTGCACCTCACCAGATCCTCCTTCCCCAAGCTAGTTTTAAGCACAAAGCCTTCTTACAATATGCACACAAGCCTTTTGCAATCACTTGCACTTAGCTCTACAAGTTATTAACACACAGTATGCAGGAAGCATCCACAAATGTTCGCACTTAGCTCACCAGCCACATTACACACCTATGTCTCTCTTACTTACATCGCCTAGCTTTCTATTTAGACATTACAAACGGGCCTAAACATGGGTAAACCCATGGATCGACATCCCATACCCGTTACATAAACCCTAAGCCCAAAAATTCTCTAAGAAGGGGTCGAGATCCCACGATATCCACTTCAACTTGCATTCCACCTTCGACCAGCCTATCGAAGTCCCAAAATTGGTCAAAAATGACCAAGGTTCTCTAAAACTTGGTTAAGGGCCAACATTAGTCATGCCCTTTGGTTTCACAAGTTCTCCAACAATTTTCATGAGGATGATGGACGATATCTTGTGGCCTTTCACTAATTCTTTTATGGTGGTGTATATGGATGACATCCTTGTCTACAACAAGAATTGGGCAGAACACTTGCATCATATTCAGTAGGTTCTACACACTCTGCAACAACACAAGCTATATGCCAACTTGGAAAAATTATCCTTTGACATGGACAAGGTTCAATACCTAGGATACATTGTTGATGCGCATGCATGTTGATCCAACTAAGATCCAAGTCATCTGTGACTGGCCAACCCCAACCACACTCACTGAGTTTTAGAGCTTCTTAGGCCTTGCGAATTTCTATCAAATGTTTTTGTTGGGATTCTTCCATTTTGCATGGGCCCTCATCCAAATAAGCAGGGGTGGTGGTAAGGAAATATTTGTGTGGGGCTTGTCCCAATAGAAAGCGTTCAATGATTTGAAGCAACACTTGTGCTCTTCTCCAGTGATTTCATTACCTAACCTACAACAACCCTTTGAGATCAAGTCAGATGCTTTGGACTATGCTGTGGGCACAATCATCACTCAATACGACCTCCTCATGTCCCACCATAGTGAGACAACATCCGATGTCGTCCATAAGTACCCTGCTTATGAAAAATAAATGTACTCCATTGTGAAACCCTACCGCCAGTGGAGGCATTACATTCTCGATAAGGAGACAATCATCCTCACTGATCATAAGATGCTATAGTTCATGCGAACATAAGGAAAATTTCAAAATGACCTCCATGAAAAGTGGTCCACATATTTGCAGCAGTTCCACCTCAACATTAAGTATAAAAAAAGAACTACCAACCGAGTCATTGATTGCCTCAACCAACTTGCAGTCAAAAAACTCACCAAAGTGCTTGATTCTTGTAGCCACGAGACCTCCAGATGGCCCCACCTCTATGAGACAGATCTTGACTTTGCCAACACCTACCAAATGTTGGGTGCAAACACAACTATCACTAATTTCCATCTTTAGGATGATCTGTTGTGCCATCTGGGCCATCTATGCATTCCATCACGCGAGTAGGTGAAGCTGATTTGGGAAGCCCACTACAGTTGGGTGGCATGACACTTCAATGTGGAAAATACAATGGCAGTGTTGTAGCAACATTTATATTGGCCAAAACTTCGACAAGATTTCAACAAGTATATCCAATCCTGCACTACCTACGCTATTTCAAAACCAACCATTAAGGAAAAAGGCCTGTACACTCCTCTGCCTACCCCTAATAGGCCCTGGGAATCCATATCAATAGAATACATGTGGGGCCTTCCATCCACCAAGCAGGGAAATGAATGTATTTTTGTGGTTGTTGATCGCTTTTCCAAGATGGTGATTCTGGCCTCCTGCAAGAAGAGCATCACAATGGAGAAAACTACCAAGATCTTCTTTGAATGAATGTGGGTACACTTTGGGATCCCTCAAACCATTATCTCATATTGGGACAACTAATTCCTTAGCACATTCTGGTTGAGGCTCTAGTCACCATTGGACACCAAGCTCACCAAGTCATTGCCTTTCACCCCCAGATGGATGGCCAAACTGAGGTCGTCAACCAGATGATCGTGCACATCCTATGCATGTACAATAACAAGTACCCCCACACCTGGGATGAGAGTCTTCCCTATGTTCAACACAACTACAACAAAGAAACACATATCTCAACCTGTCACAACCCCTTTCAGGTGGGGTTGGGATTTCAATCATTGGGTTCCATGGATGTTGCACTACCCCTTGCAGCCACCCATGAAGAATCGTCACATGGTCCAACTAGAGATGACAAAGCCACCCATTTCATTGAGCAGATCCAACACATCCACCAATAGGTTCAAGATATTTTACATAATTCCAATTCCAAGTAAAAGCAGTGCCATGATTAATAGAGGGTGCCACACCAGGTTTAGGTGGGAGAGAAAGTTTGGTTGCACTTGCAGAGAGAACACCTTACAGGGCCTCATCAAAATATTCTTCCACTCTGTTATGGACCCTACACCACCACAAAGGTTTGGGTGACAATGATTTTGAGCTCAAACTTCTTCCTTGGATTGCACCTAGTATTCAATGTGGACCTCCTTCGAACTTGTTTTCCACCATTATTGGACACCTTAGAGATAGCAGAAAAAATGACACCAATAGAGCTCAAACTTGACTACATGGAATATGAATCCACTGATCATATCATGGACACATAGGTTGAGGGCATTCGCTAGTAGAGGATCCAACTTCATTGGGTTGTCAAAGTAGGGCAACTCGTGCACCAAGGCAAGTGGCTCACCCGGGGCCAAATTCAGTAGAAATTTCCTCATCTGATGGGGTAACTCAACGCAATGGAGACCATTACTTCCTAATGGGGAATTATTTATCCTGGAGGATCTTGGTGGCCACCCACCTTGTCCAACTGGATCAAAACAATTTTTTGGCAACTTACTATTTTTAACAATTTTTTGGTTCTTGAAGTTTCAGGGCCATTTTGAGGGCCTAAAAGACATTTTTTCACGACCATGATCCTTAATGATATTCGAAGGATTTGATCAAGCCCCCCAAATGAATATACACATCAATACCCTTCCAACGAGCTATCATGCACCCTAAACATAGATCGTATGCAAAAGTTACGACCCTGGGAAGTTGATGTACTAACTTACCCCAACGGGGCCCACATGAATTTGGGTGCTTCATCTCCTAGGGTTAGGTTTTTGTATGTCTAGGGTTTTGGAATTCATTTTTATTGTAAAAATTCCTTTAGAGCCTCATTGTACTCATCTTCTTGTAACTGTAACCATCACATCTCTTCTTAGAGATAAGCTGCCACCATTCTAGCAAGCTTGTTTTCAGTATGCATTTTACAGTTTTCAACATATTTATTATTTAATAGAAGTTATGTTTTACTATATCTCTGTTATTGTTCACCGTGTCTCTATGTTAATATTATAAATCTATGGTTTCATTTTTTTCCACTAATTAATATAGATCACTTGCACTAGGTATCAAGTCAATTTGGTGACTGATACTTCTCTCAAGAGGCAAGGCATTAGGTAGTTCATGCACAACTATATCAACAAATTCATCAAGCATAATTTTAATATCATCAGGAAAATCATCTAAGTTTGTAGAAGTCAAAATTACCTTTGGTTTTCTAGTAAGAGAGAAATGTAGCTCCTCCTTCTTCTTGACTTCTTGTAATAATTATTTTCCACTCATCAGCACAATAATAGGTCCAAGTTCCTCTTTGCTTGCCTATTTCAAGGGTATCAATGCATGCTTCTTCCCATCCTTCTCCAAGGAGTAAGTGTTCCTTTTCCATCATACTGCCAAGTTCTTCCCAACAAGACATGAAAGACATCCATAGGCATTATGCCACATAATACCAATTCTCTATAAATCCCAATCCAAATCTCCACCTCACATTGCTCATTCACCAAGAGCTGATGTCATTGACACTCTGTAGGGAGTGGGATGTGCCATTTTTTTCAATCCCAACTTCTCTACCATCTTTGTGGAGACCAAGTTATCAATACTTCCACTGTCAATTACTACTTTTCAACACTTCCCCTTAGATTTATGCATAGTCCTGAATAGACTCTTCCTTTGTGATGGTTTATGTACCTCCTTTTCCTCCTTCACCAAAACTCTTTTCATAATCAAAGACTCTCCTGCCTCATGTGTCTCTTCTCTTTCCAATTCCTTATTTGGTTCTTCTATGGATTCTGCAGTATTAGAAATCCTTTGGTTTGCTAGTTTATTCCTTGGACAGTCCCAAGACATGTGTCCAATTTCACCACACGCATAACATATAAATTCTTTACCTCTTCCTCTTTCTCTTCCTCTCGAGCCAAATCTCCTTCCTCTAAATTCTTCTCTTTGTGGTGATTAGCTGTTGGAATTCTCTCCTTCACTTTTAGGGGTTTGAGTCCTTCCTCTGTTTGAATATCCTCTTCCTCTTGTCACACCCTTTCCTCTATTTTTCAGACTCTACTTCCTTATCAACTTCTCTTCTACCTTTAATTATTTCTGCTAAGTATCGTAAAGAGTCATGAGATTTATCAAGCTAATATCATCATGTATATCATATATCATCCCATTAATATACCTGGCTACTCTCTCCACATATCCTTCTATCTGCCCATCTCTTATAATTATCTTGTAGAACTACTCTGTATACTCTTTGACTGCCATAATTTTCTGCCTTAGGTTCTGCAGCTATCTGAAGATGGTTAATTGATAATCCTTGGGCATAAATTTACTTTTAATTTTGCTTATGATTTTATCCCAATTCTTAATTCTGGATTTGCCTTTTATCTCTCTATGAATTTGCAATTCATCCCACCAAATGGATGCATGTCTCTTCAACCTGGTTGTTTCATATTTCACCTTATTTCTATCCTCAACCTCCTCAAATTCAAAGTATTTATCCATGGTGTTTATCCAGTCCATGAGTTATTCAATATTCAAATTCCCTTCATACATGGGAACCTCCACTTTAGGTATGCCACCAACTTTAACCAACATTCTTATCACTCTGTCTTCTTCTGTGACCTCTCCTTGTTCTTCTTTATAGGTTTCTCCTTTAGCGATGTCACCATAATTAGGGTATCTTCTTTGTATAGCCTCCATTGCTTCCAATTTGGATTTAAGCTGCCTCATTTCCTTATGCATGACTTCATTTCCTACTGGTGTTCCTCGACCTGCTTCAATAAGAACTCCTTGTCCTCTTCTTGGAGGCATTTCCTCAATTTACCAAACCAAATTGATGCTTTGATACCATAATGAGGACCTGAGGGATCCCTTAATATCAACTGTAACATCCCCAGCCTTCCATTCCGGGCCATGCTAATTCATTGTAACATCCGCAACCTTCCAGGTTGGGCCATGCCACATTTAAAAACTTCTCACATTTATGATATTCAAATTGTAACACACCCAACCATAGACCTGCTAGGATATGCCACTCAGAAACTCTTGTATACCTTGATATAGGTAAAACTTAAGCCGACAATTACATACTGCTAATACACAAATTAATGAGAAAATAACAGTAAACATAGACATGCAACATACATAGAAAATACCCATAAATATAACACATGTATAATACACAACATGCAATTGAACACATAATTGATACTTATCTTTTTATATAAGATCACCAACTGTGTGCAAACCTTCCACGATCCTCCCAGCCTTAGACCACAGTGCTCATAACTCTGAGCAGCGGGTCACCCCCAAGCTGGGACTAAACTCCACCTGGGTAAAGGGATTCCTAGGCTAGGCTGAGAAAAATCAGATAACAGGAAGGATCTTGTTCGAGGAGCCTACTGAACTAACATCCCACAACCTCTCATTCCCCACATGCTTGTCCCACCCCAGGAAGTCTGCCCTTCTCTGCTCAAAAATCCTTTGACTGCCCCACCTCCCTTCCAGGGCTTCAATAATAGGACATACAAGAATTTTGAGAGCACTATAGCTTCAGTTGGGGTCCCTCAAGAAAATCACTTCCCCAGCCAAATATCTCACCTGGAGAGAGATGATCATGACCCTGACGACCTACCTCTTCAACCCAACACTTAAGTCAACCAGATACAGGTAATGGTGAAGACAACAAAATTCAACTAAGGAATCAACATAATTCATGTATGGAACAAGTGATGGAAGTAGCATCAACCTTCGGGTTTGGTTTAGGCACTGCCGATAACAACAAGGTACATGTGTACTACTCCTCCCAGGACGAGTACGAGTTACTGCTAGTAACATAAAAATATAGGGTAGCTTCAAGAGTGTGTGCAAGATGGAGGAGTCTGCATCATGCAGAGNTAGATAAAATGGATGATTGTCCGAATGTGTGAGTCCAAATGGGAAGGAATGGAAAAATAGACTAATTTCCCCACATATATTTGCATGCGCCCTGATTGACACATGGAATTCTAGGAATTTGTTCCTCTCCTCTTGTAGATCATTCTTCCTCCATAAGAACTTAGGGTAATATGAAATTTATCATTGCCTTAGTCTTAGGGAATAATAATATAATATTCCCTTGGAGACAAGCCCTCTAGCTTAGCCCCCTTTCTAGGATCTTATCCCTCCCTTTCCCTTCCTAGTGGAGTTTAGTCCCCCATACTCTTTTATCGTGGTCAATATACACAAAATGATGTATTATATTAATAATATGAGTGTTTACATATACAAAAGTAGGATCACTGGCCTCTAGCATCTAGGCTCTCTGACCTAATCATTACATAAGCCTCCTAACTTATAATCACTTGTCTCACTATCCTATAAAACATATTTACAATTCAACTGAGGCTCAGTCTTGGGGTATTACAATCCCCTCCCATTATTTTTGCATTGTCCTATGTGAAATTCAAATACACATATACAACCAAAAGTTTCAAAAACTTTCAAATATATGCGAGTATTCTGTCTGCATAACATCCTCGTGCTCCCAAGTTGCATCCTAAGCATCGTACCACATCCATTAGACCTTTACTAGATTTATGGATCGATTTCAGAGCTGCTTGATCTTCCAGTCCAGTATGCCTACCAGATGCACTTGAAAAGAGCTTTCTTGCTCCACGTGAATCACATTCCAATCAATAACATGATTAACATAATGTATATACTTTTTGAGCAATGACACATGGAATACATTATGAATTGACATTTATGTATGTAATGAAAGAATATAATCTATAGGTCCAATCATATTTAGGATTTCAAATGGCCCACAATAACGAGCTGCCAACTTTGAACAATTTCCCAACTTCAGGGAACTTCTGTTGGCCTTCAATTTCAAGAATACATGATCACCCAATTTAAATTCCCTGTGAGTTATTCCCTTATCAACATAAATTTTCTATCTGTCTTGAGAAACCTTTAAATTCTGCCTTATTTTTGACATCTGCTCTTCTATTTCCCTGAACAACTTTGGTCCAACCACTGCTCTATCTGCTGGGTTGTCCCATCTTACCAGTATGTTGCACCTTCTGCCATAAAGTGCCTCAAATGGGCTCATCTTCAGAGATGCTTGGTACCCATTGTTGTAAACAAACTCTACGAAGTGTAGATAATATTCCCATTTTGATGGTTTATCCATCACATACATCCTCAACATATCCTCAATCACTTGATTCAC